>JAHPZR010010930.1:0-24341 GCA_019787425.1 Platygyra sinensis | reverse complement strand
TGTAGGAGAAGATTTTGCTAATGTCAATCAACTGTAAGGAAATCTTGTGATTTGAGACGCCGGGGTTTTCTTTAATTGACGACTTTTTCGGTCCTGCGATTGAGATCAGCTTAAAAATTATGTCGCCGTTCGTTTGCCTCTAGCGGTTTGACTCACTGTCAAAAGAAAGGGCTTGATGTCGTTTGGCTGGCCACAATACCTTTACTTGCTGGACCGCCGGTAGTGGCGTGGATAGTTAAGAGACTGGCTTCTACCGTTGATGGTAGTGGGAAGTCCTTTCTCAGAGCAAATTTCTGAGTGTAAGACCAAAACGGCTTATGTAATAAGCACGACTGTCGACTCAATGTTGATTCCTACATATTCCACAGCTGAATTATTTTTCAAAACATTTGCAACATCAATTTAAGTATGTATATTTTTTTTATACAAGATTATCCCAAGAAAGTGATATGATTTTATTTCATTTGTAAATTTGTATTATTATTGTTCTTTATAACTATTTTAATTATAAATCTTGTTCTTGTACATTATACACGTAATTAAGTCTTCGGACTGCGAAGTGTTCTTTTTTAATAAACGATTTATAATCAAAAGGAAACCATTGGTCCACCTTGTTGCAACGCTGTGCATGCGCGTCAAGAAATCAGCATTTTGACTTCCGGTCTCTTCTTCACATTTTACTTCCGTTCCCCCCAACTGGCAGAGACAAGGCAGAGACATGCGACGAAAAAAGTGAGACGTTTCATCCCTTGTCACTTTATTATTTTCGGTGAGTGATCGGGTCCTCCGAGAAATTTGCGAGTCCCAGAACTCCGTTATCCTGGTTCCAGACCTCGCACTAGTAGACCGCGAGAATATTAAAAATTCAAAATGGCGGCCACAAAACACAAAACGCGCGATAACCCTAATGTGATCTTTTATTCATATTCTAAACGGATGTGAGGGCTCCCTGTGGTGGCCGATCATTATCACACGTCTTTTCTGCCTCAAAACAGAGATCGATCGACTTCATTTTCTAATAAAATAATCATTCTTATTATATAAAAGTCGGTGGTATACCGAGTGGTAACAAATTGATAAAGACGATACGATATCCTCACATGTGAAGATATAGAGATAACTTCATGGAAAATGCGAGCGTACGATTTTTATTCACGAGTTGAGTTTTCTGATACGTATCAACGAGTGAATGAAATCGTGCAAAGCATTTTTCATGCTGTAATTTGTTTATTTCATAGGTTCTGAGATTTTTTTCGTGTAGTATTTCGTAGACATATTTCACAAATTGGGCTATGAAATGCGTAAAAAAAAATTCAAAATCGCGCAACAACAACAAAATTTAAGCTTAAATGAAAGCTAATTAAGTTTACACTAGTAATAGTTATCACTAAAGCTGCCCCCGCTTTCTTATATTTCTGCTCATTGAAACAAAAATATTGAACGTTATTGTTCTAGTCAGATACTAAAAAAAAAACAATTGTCTTGATATGAACTCTTTTTTATATAAGAATATATTTTGATGTGACATCTTGGCCTCGCTACGAAAAGTGGTGTCCAGAGCACATGCACAATGTGCTGAACGCGATCCAGATCCAGAAACCAAACACTTGTACTTGATAGCCTAATAAATTCTAAATAAAACGAAAATGCCATAAGCTATAATGTAAGAATAACACAAGAATATTTTCAGCCTAAAATCGGCAGAAAAATAAGAATATTCAGTCTGGGCCGGAAAAATAACATCCTTAGAAAAGAAAAGAGTGTACGAGCAAACGTATCTCGAAAGCACAACAGAAGTGAAATGTAAACATAAGTATCGCGTTACAGTCGCCATATATGCAAATTAGAGTCAAGCTTTTTGTCCTCAATGAAAACGCCGCAAAACATTTACATTTGGATCCTGCCGTAAGATTACTCTGTGAAAATAAGCCATCCAAATAAACGAGATGCCAAAGGAATATTTCAAACTTTATTCCTCCAGAGCGAACATCTGAGAGAACCTAAAACATATCTTGCAATATCAAGAGAAAAAAACTGGCAAAAAAAAACAGAGGTGTCAAACTCTGCAAATTACAAGCGGATAACAGCGGAAGCCACACAGAAATATGACCTCTAACGGCTTTACTCTGACGAAATGTCTCCCTGAAAACACAGGATTAGTGCTTAGCGAAATATTCAAAGATCCTCCGATCGTACCATACAAAAGGGGCAAAACTTCCTAAGCGGCTACTACACGTGAATGGGAGTCGCGCAGGCCTGTCACCTTATTGTTATCCTTGGGTAATTCTGACGATCGGAAGGTACTGTACTGATTTAGTCGCAAATGAACCACACTGGCCTCGAATTTCGATCTAGTATACTTCAGGACTCTCTGAGCTGTTTTTCCCCCAAAATCCATCTTCAGGATCTCTGAAAGCGTTTTCAATTTGTTTTAGATCATAATCTCGGCCATTTCGAAGCGAACTTATTTGATCGCGCTGAAATAGTAATGGAGGCCGGCAAATACAAACGCTTTTCAGGGACGCTTGAACTCGAGATCTGAACCAAGGACAAAGCTCGTGGCAAAGACGCCGATCCCGCAAGTCTTCGCGCCCGTGTCCCTTTGCTGGCCTCTCATGAGCGTTTGCGGGAAAAACGTCGATACCTTGCGGGCGTGCAAGCGATCAAATCGAGATTTTTTGCGGCTATATACCGGAAATACCTACATTCTCTCTTCTTCTCTCTCTATTACGCGGGGAGTCCTAAGGTGCCTCCTCGGGTTTTTGGCCCTCTGGGGCCAAAAACCCTGCGGGGGCAATAACTTACTGAGTTTATCATATTTCAATGAAGTCAAATGTCTAGAAGAGTGTTGTTTTGAATTCTTCCCTTCTGAACCATTGTCTTCATTAAATATTTGAGTTTGTTAACACCAGCAGCGCCGGACTTTAACCAGCCAGTTTTCTTGCAAGCGAGTCAGCACGGCTTTGAAGTGTTGTTTACGACTAGGTCAGTAGCATCGTCTTGATTTATTTCCTCAGGTCTCTTCCTGGTAAAACGTTTGTAAACAGCGACAAGATGTCTTTTAGTTCCGTCAGTAGCAAACATTATTACATACCGACCAAACCCTTGACGTACAATACTTTGAACTCTTCGCTTGTCAAAGCTACCGATGCGTTGGGTTTATCGATTCCCTTATCCTTGCTTCTTTATTTGTTTTTGCTTGGATTGAAGAACTTTTCTTGTTTTCTCAAAGACCAAGTCGTTGATTACGCTGGCAGAACAGTTCTTTTTCTTCAAGTGCCGTTCGAAGCTGGCAGTTCATCTTCGAAGCGAAGTTGACTCGTATTCGGTGCCATCTTTAGTGTGGACGGAGGCAATAAATTGGCTGATGTATTCATTCAGCTCAACGGCTGAAATATCTTCAACTTTCTAGTCTTTGACCTTCGGTTTCAAGAATCTCCCAAGCAATCTTACATCTCGTTTAGTTTTTTTAGCGGTATTTTTTTCTTTTCTTGCTCTCAAAATAAATTCTTCAACTGAGCAAACAGAATCAAACCTTCCTTCGGCCATTTTTCAAAGCGTGCGAGTTTTGTGCAACGGCTCTCGCATGACATTTTCTTCAGTACGTTCATTCATCATTAGTGAAATTTCGTCGTTCGCGTAGCTGATTGGATGAACGATAAATTTTCACGGTGAAATTTTGTCGTTCTAGAATCAGTACGAATTTTATTCACTACGATTACCTATGAAATAAATGATATTCTCTCATGTGAAGATATCGATGATTTCACTGACACCAGGTTTGTCTCTTAAATTGTACTTAAATTCGTTGGTGTATCATGGAAACATCTTCGGATCCTCCTGGAAAGCCTTCGGACATATTCGGAAATTTTCGGAAAACGTTCGGGAACGTTCGTCTGGTCTTCGGGACAATTTGGAAAATCTTTGGAAATCTTTGGAAGGTGGTCGGGAATCTTCGGATAATCATCAAAAACGCCGTCATAATTATGCTTGTATAATAAAAAGAATATTACACGTTAGCTCGAAGATATAAATTTTATGTTCCCGTGGCAAGAGCAATATCTCAGTCGTTCGCTGCGCTCACTCGTGAGATATTGTTCTTGCCACTGGAACATAAAATTCATATCTTCTCGCCACCGTGTAATATTGTCTATGTATTCGCGTTTTCATTTTATTTTATCTCTGATCATCCTTACAATTTCTATTTTGAGTTGTCTTTTAAAAGTCCCATTCATTTCAAAAGGTTTTTCAATTTTAAATTAAATATGACTCTAACTTCAAATTTTACAAATGCCCATTGGGAAAGGACCAGCGCTATCACGTGGTAAGGCCTGGAGCGAGTTCTACAAATGACGGAGGTTGCATACAAGTCCCATATCCGTGGTAGTACGAGACATTCAACTCAGCTGGAAAGTCAGCATTAAATAATGAATACCAACGACGATTGGAAAGGAGATAATCAACTGGAACAAGATCTCGGAGAGTTTGTTGCCAAAAACTTTACGCGACCAGAGATCCTTCATTTCGGGCAGCAAAAGTTTCCGCAATACCACTGGAGTATAATAACTCGATAGACGCCTTCGCTATTTCGGTATTCACCATATAAATCATAATACCCCTCTTGCAGAAGTGTGTGATGCGGTCTAAAAAAAATTAGACGGACCAGGAAGGCTGGTAAGAGCTCCAGTAGACAATGACCGAGCCAATGAAATCCTATTAATAGCTTTAGATAGAATAAATTTTAAAAAGTAAGGACAAAATATATGATTTATAACACTACATCACGATCCTATTTGGGGCGTATAGCGCAAGCGATTTCTATTACATTGCAAGTGACATGGCTAGAAAGAACTTAAAACGAAAATCATGCAAAAATAAGACGATCGTACCTGAAGGGTAAGACTTCGCTCGGTCGAAAAGGCAAGAACTGTCTGTAAAAACACTGGCTGTACTATCCGTAAGCTAATGACTGTCACTACAAACGTGCCTCTCTGCTGTCCGCGTGTTCAATGCTACTGAATAACTTGAGATGAAATTAAAACTAAGCCAAAATCGCGTGTCCGATTACTTAAATCAGTTAAAGATCAACTAATTATTATATTAAGTTCCAGTCAATGTTTAATCAAATAAAAATGTTTACTGACAAAGGCTATTAGGCCATAGAGCCGTGAACCACAAGCTCAAAACAGAGCACAACGTAAAGGTTCCTCGGCATCTAGTTAACGAATGGATTCCATGTTGCCGTGCATCTGCTCAGGAATAGATCACAGATGACGACAAAATGTGGTAAGAACCAAAAAATTGGCACATGAGGCGATATCGAAGTGTGTCACTGATGTTGTTACCTGATTTTGACATCTTCTGTGATCTATTACTGAACAGACGCACTGCAACATGAGATCTATTTTTTTTACATAATAACGAAACAAATTACAACATTAGGAATGATATAAGAACGTAAGTTATTCTCGCATTTTGATTGGTTCTCGCCTATGACCTATGAAAGGACAGATGCATGATTGACGTCATATTTTCAAAGTTTTTCTCTCTGCTGTTTTAAAATGGCGGAAAGTTTTGAGAATTAAGATAGTATTTTACATAACTGGGCAAAAGATAAGGTACATAAGTCTTGCCGAAGCATTGAATGGGTTCGAGAAGAAGCAAGGAAAAAATATAGCCGTTTCGAAATGATCCAGAAAAACTCGAGCAGTCTCAGTCGGCATTCGAGCGAGACTAAACCACGCACAAAATTGGCCTCGGTAAGCCGGGAGCCATTGCTTTATCTCGAATTTAAGAAACCCTATCAACAAAATGTTTCCAGCTGAGATTAATTTAGAAATTCAACTTTTCCCAGTGTCAACATAACTGTTAACATACTGATTGATGTCAGGAATAAAACATGGAAACATCACTTCTTAAAATCAGATAAAGTAAACACATAACCTTGCTTTCCGATGCGAATATCCTGTCCGTTTTAGGACACAGCAGTGAGCTAAGCATAGCTAACCAAAGCTCACGGCCAAGAGTATCGCAGCTAAAATGTGTCTCCGTCGACACTATATCAAACTGATTTGAGAATCACCAACCACAGAAGACACAAATCTCCACCGTCATTTACGCTCCTTTCCTTAAAAGCTCGAATCAAATGGCCGCTAGGTTGATCGCAACCACAAGTTTTCCGAGGGTATTTTTTCAACTCCTGCAATATTTAAGGCAACGTCCAAGCTTTTCGGCTCACAGAGCCGCTTTGATGACAAAAACTGACTTGATTTTCCTGCATTCTCTTCAAGAATTGTTGATTTCGCAGTTCAATTCTGCTTTCGCTGTAAGTGTTTTGTTCCCATGATGAGCGACGTTCTAGTCAGGTTTGACAGTGGCGTGATTTTCCTCGACCAATTACAACTCTTTGCTACGAATAATAACCAATGAAATTGCTTCATTTTGTATAGATAATAGATTACGTCAAGTGGCATTTTTTCGTCTTCGCCAAAGTGAGCAAAGGTCGGCTTCTGCGTTATTTCGAAGTATTTTTCGATAAAAAAAGCTTTATATGTAGTAATTTGTTTCGTTATTATGTAAAAAAAATAGATCTCATGTTGCAGTGCGTCTGTTCAGTAATAGATCACAGAAGATGTCAAAATCAGGTAACAACATCAGTGACACACTTCGATATCGCCTCATGTGCCAATTTTTTGGTTCTTACCACATTTTGTCGTCATCTGTGATCTATTCCTGAGCAGATGCACGGCAACATGGAATCCATTCGTTAACTAGATGCCGAGGAACCTTTACGTTGTGCTCTGTTTTGAGCTTGTGGTTCACGGCTCTATGGCCTAATAGCCTTTGTCAGTAAACATTTTTATTTGATTAAACATTGACTGGAACTTAATATAATAATTAGTTGATCTTTAACTGATTTAAGTAATCGGACACGCGATTTTGGCTTAGTTTTAATTTCATCTCAAGTTATTCAGTAGCATTGAACACGCGGACAGCAGAGAGGCACGTTTGTAGTGACAGTCATTAGCTTACGGATAGTACAGCCAGTGTTTTTACAGACAGTTCTTGCCTTTTCGACCGAGCGAAGTCTTACCCTTCAGGTACGATCGTCTTATTTTTGCATGATTTTCGTTTTAAGTTCTTTCTAGCCATGTCACTTGCAATGTAATAGAAATCGCTTGCGCTATACGCCCCAAATAGGATCGTGATGTAGTGTTATAAATCATATATTTTGTCCTTACTTTTTAAAATTTATTCTATCTAAAGCTATTAATAGGATTTCATTGGCTCGGTCATTGTCTACTGGAGCTCTTACCAGCCTTCCTGGTCCGTCTAATTTTTTTTAGACCGCATCACACACTTCTGCAAGAGGGGTATTATGATTTATATGGTGAATACCGAAATAGCGAAGGCGTCTATCGAGTTATTATACTCCAGTGGTATTGCGGAAACTTTTGCTGCCCGAAATGAAGGATCTCTGGTCGCGTAAAGTTTTTGGCAACAAACTCTCCGAGATCTTGTTCCAGTTGATTATCTCCTTTCCAATCGTCGTTGGTATTCATTATTTAATGCTGACTTTCCAGCTGAGTTGAATGTCTCGTACTACCACGGATATGGGACTTGTATGCAACCTCCGTCATTTGTAGAACTCGCTCCAGGCCTTACCACGTGATAGCGCTGGTCCTTTCCCAATGGGCATTTGTAAAATTTGAAGTTAGAGTCATATTTAATTTAAAATTGAAAAACCTTTTGAAATGAATGGGACTTTTAAAAGACAACTCAAAATAGAAATTGTAAGGATGATCAGAGATAAAATAAAATGAAAACGCGAATACATAGACAATATTACACGGTGGCGAGAAGATATGAATTTTATGTTCCAGTGGCAAGAACAATATCTCACGAGTGAGCGCAGCGAACGACTGAGATATTGCTCTTGCCACGGGAACATAAAATTTATATCTTCGAGCTAACGTGTAATATTCTTTTTATTATACAAGCATAATTATGACGGCGTTTTTGATGATTATCCGAAGATTCCCGACCACCTTCCAAAGATTTCCAAAGATTTTCCAAATTGTCCCGAAGACCAGACGAACGTTCCCGAACGTTTTCCGAAAATTTCCGAATATGTCCGAAGGCTTTCCAGGAGGATCCGAAGATGTTTCCATGATACACCAACGAATTTAAGTACAATTTAAGAGACAAACCTGGTGTCAGTGAAATCATCGATATCTTCACATGAGAGAATATCATTTATTTCATAGGTAATCGTAGTGAATAAAATTCGTACTGATTCTAGAACGACAAAATTTCACCGTGAAAATTTATCGTTCATCCAATCAGCTACGCGAACGACGAAATTTCACTAATGATGAATGAACGTACTGAAGAAAATGTCATGCGAGAGCCGTTGCACAAAACTCGCACGCTTTGAAAAATGGCCGAAGGAAGGTTTGATTCTGTTTGCTCAGTTGAAGAATTTATTTTGAGAGCAAGAAAAGAAAAAAATACCGCTAAAAAAACTAAACGAGATGTAAGATTGCTTGGGAGATTCTTGAAACCGAAGGTCAAAGACTAGAAAGTTGAAGATATTTCAGCCGTTGAGCTGAATGAATACATCAGCCAATTTATTGCCTCCGTCCACACTAAAGATGGCACCGAATACGAGTCAACTTCGCTTCGAAGATGAACTGCCAGCTTCGAACGGCACTTGAAGAAAAAGAACTGTTCTGCCAGCGTAATCAACGACTTGGTCTTTGAGAAAACAAGAAAAGTTCTTCAATCCAAGCAAAAACAAATAAAGAAGCAAGGATAAGGGAATCGATAAACCCAACGCATCGGTAGCTTTGACAAGCGAAGAGTTCAAAGTATTGTACGTCAAGGGTTTGGTCGGTATGTAATAATGTTTGCTACTGACGGAACTAAAAGACATCTTGTCGCTGTTTACAAACGTTTTACCAGGAAGAGACCTGAGGAAATAAATCAAGACGATGCTACTGACCTAGTCGTAAACAACACTTCAAAGCCGTGCTGACTCGCTTGCAAGAAAACTGGCTGGTTAAAGTCCGGCGCTGCTGGTGTTAACAAACTCAAATATTTAATGAAGACAATGGTTCAGAAGGGAAGAATTCAAAACAACACTCTTCTAGACATTTGACTTCATTGAAATATGATAAACTCAGTAAGTTATTGCCCCCGCAGGGTTTTTGGCCCCAGAGGGCCAAAAACCCGAGGAGGCACCTTAGGACTCCCCGCGTAATAGAGAGAGAAGAAGAGAGAATGTAGGTATTTCCGGTATATAGCCGCAAAAAATCTCGATTTGATCGCTTGCACGCCCGCAAGGTATCGACGTTTTTCCCGCAAACGCTCATGAGAGGCCAGCAAAGGGACACGGGCGCGAAGACTTGCGGGATCGGCGTCTTTGCCACGAGCTTTGTCCTTGGTTCAGATCTCGAGTTCAAGCGTCCCTGAAAAGCGTTTGTATTTGCCGGCCTCCATTACTATTTCAGCGCGATCAAATAAGTTCGCTTCGAAATGGCCGAGATTATGATCTAAAACAAATTGAAAACGCTTTCAGAGATCCTGAAGATGGATTTTGGGGGAAAAACAGCTCAGAGAGTCCTGAAGTATACTAGATCGAAATTCGAGGCCAGTGTGGTTCATTTGCGACTAAATCAGTACAGTACCTTCCGATCGTCAGAATTACCCAAGGATAACAATAAGGTGACAGGCCTGCGCGACTCCCATTCACGTGTAGTAGCCGCTTAGGAAGTTTTGCCCCTTTTGTATGGTACGATCGGAGGATCTTTGAATATTTCGCTAAGCACTAATCCTGTGTTTTCAGGGAGACATTTCGTCAGAGTAAAGCCGTTAGAGGTCATATTTCTGTGTGGCTTCCGCTGTTATCCGCTTGTAATTTGCAGAGTTTGACACCTCTGTTTTTTTTTGCCAGTTTTTTTCTCTTGATATTGCAAGATATGTTTTAGGTTCTCTCAGATGTTCGCTCTGGAGGAATAAAGTTTGAAATATTCCTTTGGCATCTCGTTTATTTGGATGGCTTATTTTCACAGAGTAATCTTACGGCAGGATCCAAATGTAAATGTTTTGCGGCGTTTTCATTGAGGACAAAAAGCTTGACTCTAATTTGCATATATGGCGACTGTAACGCGATACTTATGTTTACATTTCACTTCTGTTGTGCTTTCGAGATACGTTTGCTCGTACACTCTTTTCTTTTCTAAGGATGTTATTTTTCCGGCCCAGACTGAATATTCTTATTTTTCTGCCGATTTTAGGCTGAAAATATTCTTGTGTTATTCTTACATTATAGCTTATGGCATTTTCGTTTTATTTAGAATTTATTAGGCTATCAAGTACAAGTGTTTGGTTTCTGGATCTGGATCGCGTTCAGCACATTGTGCATGTGCTCTGGACACCACTTTTCGTAGCGAGGCCAAGATGTCACATCAAAATATATTCTTATATAAAAAAGAGTTCATATCAAGACAATTGTTTTTTTTTTAGTATCTGACTAGAACAATAACGTTCAATATTTTTGTTTCAATGAGCAGAAATATAAGAAAGCGGGGGCAGCTTTAGTGATAACTATTACTAGTGTAAACTTAATTAGCTTTCATTTAAGCTTAAATTTTGTTGTTGTTGCGCGATTTTGAATTTTTTTTTACGCATTTCATAGCCCAATTTGTGAAATATGTCTACGAAATACTACACGAAAAAAATCTCAGAACCTATGAAATAAACAAATTACAGCATGAAAAATGCTTTGCACGATTTCATTCACTCGTTGATACGTATCAGAAAACTCAACTCGTGAATAAAAATCGTACGCTCGCATTTTCCATGAAGTTATCTCTATATCTTCACATGTGAGGATATCGTATCGTCTTTATCAATTTGTTACCACTCGGTATACCACCGACTTTTATATAATAAGAATGATTATTTTATTAGAAAATGAAGTCGATCGATCTCTGTTTTGAGGCAGAAAAGACGTGTGATAATGATCGGCCACCACAGGGAGCCCTCACATCCGTTTAGAATATGAATAAAAGATCACATTAGGGTTATCGCGCGTTTTGTGTTTTGTGGCCGCCATTTTGAATTTTTAATATTCTCGCGGTCTACTAGTGCGAGGTCTGGAACCAGGATAACGGAGTTCTGGGACTCGCAAATTTCTCGGAGGACCCGATCACTCACCGAAAATAATAAAGTGACAAGGGATGAAACGTCTCACTTTTTTCGTCGCATGTCTCTGCCTTGTCTCTGCCAGTTGGGGGGAACGGAAGTAAAATGTGAAGAAGAGACCGGAAGTCAAAATGCTGATTTCTTGACGCGCATGCACAGCGTTGCAACAAGGTGGACCAATGGTTTCCTTTTGATTATAAATCGTTTATTAAAAAAGAACACTTCGCAGTCCGAAGACTTAATTACGTGTATAATGTACAAGAACAAGATTTATAATTAAAATAGTTATAAAGAACAATAATAATACAAATTTACAAATGAAATAAAATCATATCACTTTCTTGGGATAATCTTGTATAAAAAAAATATACATACTTAAATTGATGTTGCAAATGTTTTGAAAAATAATTCAGCTGTGGAATATGTAGGAATCAACATTGAGTCGACAGTCGTGCTTATTACATAAGCCGTTTTGGTCTTACACTCAGAAATTTGCTCTGAGAAAGGACTTCCCACTACCATCAACGGTAGAAGCCAGTCTCTTAACTATCCACGCCACTACCGGCGGTCCAGCAAGTAAAGGTATTGTGGCCAGCCAAACGACATCAAGCCCTTTCTTTTGACAGTGAGTCAAACCGCTAGAGGCAAACGAACGGCGACATAATTTTTAAGCTGATCTCAATCGCAGGACCGAAAAAGTCGTCAATTAAAGAAAACCCCGGCGTCTCAAATCACAAGATTTCCTTACAGTTGATTGACATTAGCAAAATCTTCTCCTACAATTAATACCGGCCTCATTTTGTCAAGAGGAAGAAATTTCTTAACATAACAGTTGTGAAATTCCTGAATTTTTCCAAATTAAAAGTTCTTGAACTCTTCCCGCCACCGTGGCGTCATGAATCGGACCTGGCCTTGGCCTTGGCCCTGGCCTTTCTATTTCCGGAATACAATCACCACACTTCCGGTATTAAAACTGACCAATCACAACAAGCGACACTATCACTTCCGCTTCGAATCTGTCAATCAATTTGAAGTATTTCTGGCTTCCGTGGCCCCCAACTGGCAGAGACATAGCGCGAAAGCGTGCAGTTTAAAACAACTCCAAAATATCCCATACCTTCTGGGTTTTTGGGCTAAATGAGATTAGATATATTTAGCCTAATCCTTCTTCTTCTCACAGAACAATTTTCGCCAAATTACTATGTAAAGTTCCCCTCGAAGTAATGCGAAATTCGAAACGTTGTGATTGAAGTTTCATCCCTTGTCACTTTATTAGATCTCCGAGCAGGCTCCGAGCGATTTCCGTAATCTAGGTTCCAAACCTCGCACTAGCAGACCGCGCAATTTACCGCGCGCGTATGTCGGCCACACACAACACGCGTGATAAAGGTAATTTGATTTTTTACTCATATTCTAAACGGAGGTGAGGGCTCCCTCTGGGCCACCTTAGAGGTGACAAGAAAAAAATTTTACCGGCACCGTGAAAGTTTTCAAAAAAGATAAATAACTTAAGAAATACGCGTGGTTTTCCCACATTTTATGGAAGTGGCAAGCCTTATCAACTTGTGATTAGTTTCTAGATTTGAGGAAAAGCTGTTAACACTGTATTTTAGCTAAAATAAATTATGGCTGCCAGATCTAGAGACGCTCCAAAAGTGCTGTTATAACGATTTTGTTATTAAAACATACCAAGAATGATTTTTATGGCACCATTTACCATGCAATATTAAGATCTTTGTAAATTTGTTTTCTTTTCTATATGTAAAGGCAAATTCTAGGGAAATCTGCTAAGAAATCTTTCTGCTTCTTTTTACACAAAGAATGCCGGCGTCAACAATTTTGTTGAGATTCTAGGAAAATTATCTTTAAAAAAGCGTCGCTACCTCCATACCAATACCTTTGCAAAGATCTACTTTTTCCGCATGGTCCTAATTTGTATTGTGTTTTGTAGGCACCGTCCTTAAAGGGGAACTCCGGTGTAAAAATGAACTTTTTCATGTGAAAGGTCTAATATTTTCCTGGCGATTTCTTGTAGTTGTTAGGTAAAATTGTGCAAGAGACTTTACAATTCCTATGTCGAAGTGAGCTTAAAATTCGATTAGAAATACGCCATCTTGGACGATGATTGAATATTCAAAAACCGGTCAGCGGATGGTTGAATGACGTCAGAACGTCGACGTTTTGCAGCCTTCGCTAGACTCCAGGCTCCCGAGCACGTTTTTCTAGCTGTGTACTTTAAAACAGTTTAAGCCAGCGCTACATCATGTCTTCTTCATCTCCCGAATCTTTCTCGGCTTCCAATGATTTTGAAGTAAATTCCATGGAAGGTGTTAGATACAGCCGTATCATTTTGAACCGCATGTCGAAACTCTTACATTTGTCGAAGCGCTCGAAGTTCTTCTAGAGAAGACGAGGATATGTATGTTTCTGGCTGACACAAGATTTTTCGTTTTTCGTTAAGCAACGATTTTCGTGGTCTCAACATTTAAAGTCTACGTGGAAATTGAGGAATAAATCTCCTTTGTGTGTGAATTATGCTCATTTCAGCGTTTGTTGGTGCCATCTGCTCGGTTATTTCAGTTGCTCGAGCAAGGTGAAGACTACTTAAATTTATAACTTGATTAAATAATGAAATCAATAAGAATGCCTACTGTTGTGATTTATTTTTATGCAATCTTGTGTTGGGAAACAAAACTCGGCGGAAGATAAAATTGATTGTACTGTTGTGTAGACACTTATGACATACAATACCACTTTTTTAAACTTTCAGTCCTTCCACAGGTGTTTCTGCTTATAAGCTTAACCCTGGAAGCTTACGCTACTTTCAAAAAAGAATATTGTTTGTTCGGCTGAAGCGGAATATTGTTATTTTTCTGCCTTTTTTAGGCTGGAAATATTCTAGTGAAAAGTCTTAGATTAGAGCGCGTATTGTGACATTTCTGTTTTCGAATGTTATTTTGGTGCACCTTGCATTAAGAAGCCTGATGACACGCATGTAATATATGTGAAATGTTATAAGCAGCAAACGTGCGACAAGTCCATTGCTTTTTGGCTATTTTTGCCATTTAGAGAAAGGAAGAATTTTATATGGTTTGGTTAAAGACCTAATTGTATAATATTTACAAATTTTGGCACATAGCATATAGGCAGCTTACCTGGTGATGTTGGGGGAATTTGGGGAAAGAAATTCGGGTTGTTCTTCCTCCCTGTGCAGCTATGTGTATCCGGAATTATTATTCTCCACCAGGACCAAAGGAAAACTTTGTATTTGAGGGGTTTCATTATGCAGATGAGTAATCTTTTTGCTGGCCCTAGCTATCAATATCAAATTTGATTAGTCATAACAATCACGACAGTATTTTATATTTGTGCCTATGTACATGTACCTTAAATGAATAATAACTAGTCAAACTTGTAATACTTACACAATAAATATTTTGGCTCAAGTAATTTATATCTACATGTCAAGAAAAGGAAGCAAGCCTTGTACCTTTCTTGGCCAGCATGTTCGTCTGACTGCACCAAAGCTTGTCGTCTTTCAGCCGCAGCATTGTCCTGGCAACCATGCCTTTGTACGAAAAATGTTTCTGCTTTGAACAGTATTTCAGCATCATGGAGTGGTTCACCTCTATTTTACCAGTGTGGAAAAAGTCTGTTAGCTTAGCTAAGTCTCTTAGTAGCTTTGTGTTCAGAACAACTTCTTCCAAAGCTAAGTGAGCAGGTAAACCTGGCTTAAGCCAACAGATGTTCTTTGCCTCTGATAATGGGATTCGCCTGTGGCCACATTGATGAAATAAAGTGTTGCCCTTCCACTTGTGGTTGTTAACTGTATGATGTAATACAGATTTCCACTTCTCTCGCAACCCTTTTGCTGTGCCGTACTAGTAATTTTTTTTTTTACCACCCAGTTTGAAAGGTGCCAGGCATCATATATTGGTGATCTATTTGAGGACATTCCTTATTCGTGAAGTTGCTGATGGACACATGTCTGACAGTGGCTTTTCGGTCAATCTCCACCCTCTAGACTTTCGATGCACCGTTTGAAACCTTCCATCTCCATGGCCAGAGTTGGCGCGAATTTTTGTGGATGAGTTTGCACTTGCTCACTTTGTAGCTCTGCAGTGAAATTTGACGTTTAGAGATTTTATTTTAAAATGGAAGAAGTCCCAAATTTTCATCTTTTTGCTAGTCAAAACTCGAATTAAGACAACGAGCAGCTCGATGAAATTGAGCAAAAAGCTCAAGCGAAAAACACCAAGAGAGCAACTGAGTGGGGAGTCAGAAAGTTGGAGAAATGGTGCGAGACAAAATAAATAGCAGTGGATCTCAAAACAGTAAGTTCAACGGACTTGAGTGAAATTCTGCGAAAAATCTTCGCTGGAGTGAAAACAGGGAAATGCCAAACATTAACTGTGTATTGAATGGAATTAGAGCAGCCATTCATCGCCAACTAACCTGTGCTCCACTCAGCCCAAACATAAACATTTTGCAAAAAAGCAAATTCATATCTGTTAACAAAATGTTTGAAGCGAAGGCCAAGCTATTTACGAAACTACGCAAAACCAAAACACAATCATCTATTCAGTCCGGAGATATGCAGAAATTGAATTGATACTTCATGGAAGGGAAGAACACGGACGGAATTTGGAAAAGAGCCGAGAAGTTGGTTGAGTTTATTTGGTTTTCGTTGTGTTTTCATTTTGCTCGCCGTGGCATAGAGGGATGGCGAGGGCTTACAAGGCAGTCATTTGAAAAAAAAAAACACTGATGACACTGGAGCCCGGTACCTACATGCGATTTGGCCTTGTGTATTGATAATAATGATAATCAAATGACTTTTGTGTGGCATATAGTTTATTTGTGTCCCTCGTAGCATCATTTGCACCCTCGCTCCGGTCGAGCGCAAATGATGCTACTCGGGCCACGAATAAACTATATGCCCTCCAAAAGTCATGTGACTGTCCTATTTAAATCAAGGGCATTCTTGTTAACCAGCTCCTGTGTTAAAGAACTGGGGAGGCTAGCTTGCTATAACTTTAATTATGAGCTTAACACGCGTTCACAAGATAGCTTTAGATGGTAGTATTTTAGTAGTGGCAAGTTGCATTCGGATGATTGAAATACTTTTTCTTTTTTTTATTGCCACACACTTACAATATTTACAATACATATACATACATTAGCTAGTTACAATTCTAAAACAACTACTTACTCTACTTACAGTACTACATTACTTTTTAACATATAGCAAAGTAAAATCACACAAAAAGTCATACAAGATATTTGATTTCAAGGCAAAGGATCCTACGTTTTACGCTTCTTATATACAGTTAATGCAGTAGATTTTGTGAGAGGTTATTTTTAAAGTGAGACCATTTCCGTACAACGATGTTTGAGTCGTTATTGTGAATGCAATCTGCTTTTCAATTTCAATCGAGTTCATAAGTACCTGTATATACACCTGCAGCGTAGGAAGCTTGTTCCCAAGCCTACAGGTGTATATGTAATGTCTAGCTATAAGGAGTGGGTGATGAAAGAGAAGGTCTTTTATGTCGTCAAAGAGACCGAAACAGAGAGGCAAGGAGGGAGAGAAGTTTTCTAAATCTTTGAAGTTTTGAGAGATCCACTCGAACATGCTCTTCCAGAAGTTGTGAGTGTATTTGCAAGTCCAGAATAGATGAACGAGGGTTTCTTTTTGTTCCTCGCAAAAGGAGCAAGAATCTGTTTGTTTGATACCTATTTTGTACAGAAAGTCATTTGTGGCTATTTTTCTGTGAAGGAATTTATATTGGAAAGCTCTAAGCTTTGACTCTCTTGTACACAGAGATGATAGGCAGTACGTATTTTCCAGTTAACTATTATACTAAGATTACAATGCATGTCTCTCTCTTCCAACCACTTTCCCTGACTTCTTGATGGTATAGAAGGTTTTTGTTTATTAGGCATTCGTAAATTTTCTTCGAAACTTTGGTGTGAGACAGAAGGGTATCAACTGCATCTTTGGAGTTGGGTCATGATAGGCTGTAGAGTGTACTTTCTTGTAATGTGCTACAGCAGATATCACTTTGTGATATTCGAGATAGTTGGTTTTGATGCTATATTTATCTATGAAGGCGTTATAGCTTAGAAAATTCTGGTCGTTATCTAACAGATCTCTAATCTCCTTTATCCCCGCGCTCAACCACGATCTGAATGAAGAAGAATGGACAATTTTCAATTCTAATGTCAGGGTTGTACCATATATATGTGGTCGCAAAATCGAGGTTATCGTCTTTGTATTTAAATTTTGTCCAGTACTGTATGATTTCTTTTAAGAAAGGGTCCTTGAGGTTGAGCAGTGTATAATCTTGCTGTTTCAAATTGCTTCGGAACAATAGTTTTCCTCCGTACTTCCCTAAGTAATGGTTAAAAAAAAGTTTCCACTTCCCTTTATTTTCTTCATTTAGGTACCCTTGGATCCATTTCATTTTCAAGGATTCATTAAAGCTTTGAATATCTAACATCTTAAGTCGTCCTTTCGCGTAAATATTTATTATTGTCGTCCTTTTGATTTACCGCCCTTGCCGTCCCAAAGGAAATCGTACAATATAGAGTTGATTGTTTTCAGTATGTCAGCAGGTGTTGGAAGAGATGACAATATGTAGACGATTTGTGATACGGCTAGAGTTTTTACGACTGTAATTTTACCCAAGAGGGTCAATCGTCTAGCCCACCAATTATCTAAGATACTCCTTATTTTCTCAATAAAAGTTAGAATTAAGAGCCCACTTATCTTCCAAAGTCGAAAACCACACTCCCAAGGCGAAGACCTTCTCGTTTGCCCAAGTTATTGGTTAACTTGAAGGAAAAGTAAGATTAGAACTTTTAGAGGCGCCAATCCAGAGGGCTTCAGTTTTTTCATAGTTGACCTTCAAACCCGATATGGAAGCAAAAGCATCAAGCAGATACAGAGACCTCAAAAAGGAAGACTTGGAGCCATCCAAAATCATAGTCGTGTCATCTGCATATTGGGATAACTTACACTCAGTATTAAAAGTCTTTATTCCATGGATCTCATTATCTTTCCTTACTGCATTACCTAGTATTTCAGTGCATAAAATAAATAAATATGGGGACAGTGGGCAACCCTGTCTCATACCGCGACTTAAGTTGAAGAAGTCCGAAGACCATCCGTTTTTCAGAACACAGCTGCTGATATCGGTATAAAATACTTTTACCCAAGTAACCAGAGAGGTTCCAAAATTATAGTATTTCAGAGTTTTTTCTATAAACGACCATTCAATACTATCGAAGGCTTTTTCGAAGTCGACAAACAGTAGTAGACCAGGTATTTTTTCTGTATTTGTGTAATTAAATACTATCGATAAGTCTGATGTTTTCTCCGATGAATCAGCCTTTTATAAAACCAGTTTGATCGTTGTTAATTATCTTTGGTAGGACCTTTCGTATTCTACTTGCAATGGACTTGGTGGCTATTTTGTAATCGCAATTCAGCAGGGTGATCGGCCTCCAGTTTTTTAACAGGTTGGCCGGTCTGTTCTTTTTTGGTATGAGAGTAATCAATCCTCTTCTTTGAGTAGTCGATAAGAGACCTTTTGTATATGCATAGTTTAAGGCATTTAACAGATACTGATTGATGTCATTCCAAAAGACTTTATAAAATTCGGCTGGGAGGCCATCACTTCCAGGGCTCTTGTTTGATTCCATCGATTTTAAGCTTTCTTAACATTCTGAGGCAGTCAAGAGGCCTTCGCAATGTTATTGCTCTTGCTCATTTAGGATGAGAGTATTTCCGTCTGGGAAAAACATATTTTCTTCCTTAAGGTCGAGTTGCGTATTAGCTGAAGAATAGAGATTCTGATAGAAGGATTTTGCTTCTTCTAGGATCTCGCTATTTGTATTGACGACATTATCATTTGCTAATGTGAGGTGTTTGATGGTTTTGTTATTGAAATGTTGTTTTTCCAAGTTTAGGAAGTATTTTGTATTTTTTTCTCCTTCATTATGCCACCGAGATATTGCTCCTCGAGTTTTATATTTTGAAATTTCTTCTCTTGGTAGAATCTTAACATCTATTTCGCTACAAATCTGGACTTTCTCATTTTCAGAAATGTTGTTTCCTTCGAAACTCCTTTTGGAGAGACAATATTTCAGATTCAAGTTTTAACTCAAGTGATTTCATTTTAGCTTTCTTTCTACTTGCATAGTTTAGAGAGCTTAACCTAATTTGCATCTTCATGGTGTCCCATAATAGAATGGCATCAATCTCGTTATTGTTCACATATTCATTTGCTACATCAGTGACTGTTTTCTTAATAAGGCCGACATATTCTTCATCTAACAAGAAAGAGGTGTTCAATTTCCAAAAACCCGGGCCCCTGGGGTTTGTATTATTTGCCAAATGAATAGATATTAAAGGGTGATCTGTTTTGTACCCAGGTAATATGTCTGCATTGGTGATAGCCGTACTTAAGCTAGAGCTTGTCAAAAAAAAGTCTAGATGGCAGTGTATACATGTCAGGTTTTCTTCTCCTCCAAGAGAATCTTTTAGCTTCTGGATTAAAGCAACGCAAATGTCTATGAGATCCAATACATTTGAAATGTGCTTGACCTGTTTGAACGAGTTGTTGTAGGTTACCGGTCTTCCACCTTTTTTGTCTTTTTGGACATCTGGCACTAAATTAAAGTCACCACCAAGAATTATCTCGCTGCAGTCAAAACAGAGAAGTTGGTTTAGAACGTTTTGGAAGAATGTAGGCTTGTCTTCATTCGGTGCATAAATATTTACCAAGGTTAAGATCTTACTTTCTAATTTGATATCAACCATGACGAACCTTCCCTCTGGATCCACGACGGTCAGAAATGGGTGTTTTTACTCCCACTCGGCTCACAGAGATATGCGGATTATTTCAAATGAGACGAAACTTGCCATGAACATTGTTTGAGAAATTCCACATCTAATGGTAGTGTTGACACCCTTGTGATTAACAGTATGACGTCATCATCAATGTTAAAACTTGGCGCCAAAATTTAAAATTTTGTTTTTGACATTAAAATCTGTATAGCAATTTTCTCCAATTAAAATGATGATTTTTAGTGAAAACCCCACCCAAATCGGATAAAACGTCATTAAGTTATGGCTTTTTAAAGACATTCAAATTCCCCGCCAAATGTAAAAAAAATGTATGGAATTCACCATATGTAGTCAAAGTTTAGGGGTATTTGAACTGAAACACGATAAATGAGGTCGGAAGGAAACAAAGTGAATAGTACATAAAAAATAAAAAAATAAAAAAATAAAAAAAAAAAATTGGTACTCTTTTGAATTTGAAACATTGGGTGTCAGCCTCGTTCCCAGGGTCCTCTCTCTACTTCGAGAAAGTACCCTGGTTAAGGCTGGTCACGGGTCTAAGCATGCCAACTCAAGCCGCACGGAGGATGGGTCTTCAACTTAATTTTGTCAACACCTTCTAGGGAGGTGAATGTTGCGCTGCCATACGGACGCTATTTTGAAAAGGAAGCAAGTTATTTGTCAGAGATCCTGAACGGCCAGTGCTTTGGCTCTGTTGTGGTTTGATTTTTTTTTTTTTTGGTTTAATTTTTTTTAAACCAGTTTAAATTTTTCAAACTGGGTTGAAATTTTTCAAATTCAAACCAGTTTATTTTTTTTTTTTTGTCGACTATCTATAAAAAAGCGAAAATAACTCTTCAGATTCCTCTTCCTCACATTCCTTTATCCTATTCTCGCTGAGTTCCTCCCGAGTTCTGCCAGCTACTCTACCCCTTCCCCCAAATATACTAATTAACAGCAGGTTTCACTTTTTTTTTTCTTTTTATCCCGTACTCACCAGGATTTGAACCGCCAATCTCTGGATCTGCTTCCCACTGTCATTACCACTTGGCCATGAAAGCACTGGATGCAAGAGCTCTCATACTTGTTTTAATTATCAGTTCATCACCCCAAGCCCCTCTCATATAAATTTTAATTTATTCATAAATGCAAATAACTTTTAATTTATTCATACATGAACTTTGTCTTAATTACTAAGTAGGTGCAATTCCAAATAAGTAGTTAGGTAGACCTAATCACTAACCTGAGAGCTCAACCCAAACTACTAAGACCTATGCAAAGTTCCCAGCCTAACATCAAAGCTAACCATTCTAATTAAGTGCTTAGGCCTAATCACTAGCTTGAGTGCTTAACCCAAATTACTAAGACACATGCTCACATTCTGCTCAAAATTGAAAATTAAACTGGTTTAAAAATTTCAACCCAGTTTGAGAAATATGAACCAGTTTAAAAAATTTAAACTGGTTTCACAAGAATTAAACCAAAAATAAATTTAAACCACAACAGCTCTACCTGAACTTCTATGATGGAGAGGGAACTTTGCTTATATTTCACTGCTTTTTTTAAATAACCGTCAACAACCTGCTTCGGATAAATTTAATCAGTTTTTCACACCAGAGGAATTAAGTAACCGTGAAGTTATCGATACATTCAACTTGGAGCTACTTTCTTGACCGAAAACTGGATTTATCGCTAAACAATTTTGAAACAAAAGCCAATGCGTTTTACAACGCGCGACCGAACCGTTGTTGTTTACAAAATTTTACATTGCAAGATAATCAAATGACCGCCAAACTTTCGATTGGATGAATTCAATCAAATTCAAAGCTAGTCTCTGCCAAACCCTGGACGTATCAAACTCTAAACGAATGCATCAATGCCTCCGTTATGATTTTGCCGATCGAACAATATAAGCTGCTTAATTTATCAATGTCAAATTCTTCGCAGAATTGTTTCGCTGCAAGAGAAGGGAATGACGGTCAAACTGTCCTTGGGAATACTTAAATCAAATCCAAAACTACCTTTGAGGGCGAACACACGATGTGTTTGACTCTAAACGAATGAGTAAATACATACGTTGTGATTTCGCCGAATGAAAAATAAAATTAAGTTCACGGCGCGGTCCATTTACTGTTGTGGTTTTCAGTTCCAAGTTCTTTGCCACACGTTTTCAGCGCCCCAAATTCCAAAGACCGTCCAAGTATCGATGGGGAAAAATCGTTTGTTGGCATGTTTTCTTGTAGTCGTTGTGTGTTTTTATTTCTTCTTGAAAAGCGTTGATTGAATCCCAAGCCGCCTCTATAGATTTTTCTACGTCCCTCACGGACTTTTTCACACCGTCAAGTTCTTGTTTCATTTCGTGTCTCAAGATTGAAATTTCGGATGTCAGGTTTCCAAAATGCTCTTGCATTTGGTTATCTAAACGAGAAAGTTTGTCCATAATCTGCTTAAACTGCTCCAGGCTGATGGCCTCAGATTTGCTGTTTTCCATCACAGTGCTGCTAGAGCGACGATTTATTTTGGGCGATGGTGTCTGTTGTGAAGACGAGCTTGATGATCTGTTTTCTCGGTCATTCTTTTAGACATTAGAGGCTGTCAGGTCTACCGCCAGATTTTGACATCCATGTTTCATTACCAAGATGTTAGAATACAAAAAACGCCTTCCAAATTAAAATGTGGTGTTGCGATTTGATAAAATTCAGAGCAATTACTGAGAATCACCCCAAAAATGGCTGCTTTTCGGTGTAACTTAGAAACCTGTCTCGGAAAATATTTGTTTTTACGTTGCAGGCTTAGAAGTTCCATCGGAAAAGAGTGTAAAATTGTCCTAAAGTAAAACGTAGAGCTTAGACGGAAATCCAAAATTGCCACTTAATTCCAAAGATGATTTTTGCAATATCCTCTGAATCTTAAATTGGTCTTAAAACTCACATGAACAATTTCCCTGTTTGCAAGGAATGAAAAAAATCTTCCGAGCAATGTCCTATTCTGATCCACCAAACAACACAGGAGAGGAGTCAGAATTCTTGATCCCCAAAGAACATAACGAAGGGTTCAGAATTTCTGATCCCCCAAACAACACGTAAGATGATTCAGAATTTCTGATCCCCAAAAGAAAACAACAAAGGGTTAGAATTTTATCCCCAAAAACCACAGGAAAGGATTCAGTATTTCTGATCCCCCAAAGAACAGAGGATAAGGTTCAGAATTTCTGATCCCCTACAACGACACACAAAATGATTCAGAGTTTCTGATCCCCTGCAACGACAAACAAAAGGAGTCAGAATTTCTGATCCCCTACAACGACAAACAAAAAGGATTCAGAATTTCTGATCCCCTACAACGACAAACAAAAGGACACACATATATAATGAGGGTTCTAGGACCAAGTTTCTGGGACACACGCCGGCTCGCGAATCTCGCCGTCGGGTGCCCAGAAACTTGGTCCCAGAACCCCTCATTATAAATGTGTGTGTGTGAAAACAGTCTCGTCCTAGAATTATTTTATATTGAAGAAATGTGCGGCCAATATAGAAAGCAATGGCTGCTGCTAATTTTTCGAGAGATGGCATTGAAAAACAGGAAAATATTGACTCTTTTCTTATTAATTCAACCGGTAATCAATCTCCACAAATGGAGGAATATTTATTTCGTAAGCTTTATGATCAGTCGCGGAATGATGAAATTCGAGAGATTCTTGATGTGACTTTTGATTTTTCAAAGCAAAAAAATTGTTGTGCTGCGATGAAAATAGGCGAGTACTTGTGTTGCGGGGAGCCCTGTGAAGGCATGTTTTGCTATAAACACCTGCTACAGATGGAAGGTCTAGGGATTATTCCAGGACCTTGCAAGTGTTGTGGAATAGGAATAGACAAAAGAAGCACATACTGCGACTCTTGTATACTTGAAACGGGGGAAAGAGAACGAAGCCGGCGTTTAGCAAAAGAGTTTGAAGATGATGAGCCCTCTATTGGAAGTTATGACTGGCACGCCAAAAAATCGGCTGCCAACTAAAAGCGCGTCAAACACTCAACCACTTTACGTGCAATTCCCGCACGTGTCTCTGCCGGCTGCGAGTTTATGGGCGCCGTTCAAAACATCGAGTGGAAATGCGTCCGGCAATTAAATATTCCGTGTATGCAAATTCAGGTTTGTTTACATGTGACGAGGCAAAATATTTAATGCATAACGTCACGTCTCAAATAGCATTTTTACATTTTGCCTCTTTCATCGCATTTACGACGTCGAATGTTATATCTCTGACATCTTTTTGCCAAGAAGG
>JAHPZR010010928.1:0-7500 GCA_019787425.1 Platygyra sinensis | reverse complement strand
TACAACACAAGTTTTCCTGTTCATCTGGCATTGGTCTACAAACCCCACATCTACACCACTGAGGAGTGTTTTCAGGTGGGTCAGGTTCTTGTTCATCAGCAGTAAGATTTCTCGCAAAATCGAGGCTACCTCTTCCCATGCTTAGTAAAGTGATCAACAACTGGTCTTTCTTTTCCACACTTAGACTGGATACATAGGCCTGAAATGTAAAATAATCCGGCAAAGTTAGCTCTCACACAGAAATATAACGTCTTGGGCTATTAGGATATATGTAATGAAAATGTCGACTAAAGTATCCGTGGCAGATCTAGGGGAGGGCCCCCTTTTATTTTATTTATTTTAGCTTGAGGTCTGGATCCGCCACTGAGTATGTTCAGTTCTATCAAGTGATATAGAAAGAGAAAAAAAATGAGATTATAAAAGGAAACGAACAGAAAATTTATAACGAAGTGTCATAGTATGACAGTGATGAAAAAATAAAAATATACGTGTAGTTTATTCTACCTTTATCTCCGTTTCTGCGTTTCTGGTTTCTTGTTGGAATCGATCGGCACCATGGGCAACTGGTTCGCCAACGACATTCTCCGTGTTGGTTTCCTAGCACGGAATGAAAAAAATAAATCACTTATCCCATCTAACAGTTAATGTGGCGAGAATCGGCAAAATTTTTCAATGGATCCAACCCAATTTGTCTTACCTTATTTTTGCATTTTCGTTTATCACACGTACATTGCTCGCAGCAACTTCTGCTAGCCTCTCGACACTTGCATGCTCCCCTGCCCTTTCTCTTGGCACATTGCCCTTTACAACTACACTTTGTTTGAAGGGTAACTGATTGAGCAATTCCATCCTATTTTAAATAGATAAGTGAATATGAAAACAATTCTAAAGCTCCTATCGAAAACACAGGAATATGAGAATTTTTCTCAAACCTCTTCAATCTCAACGTCTTCGTCTTCCATCATAGCACTGTTATCCGCTACTATTGAGCCATAGGCGTTGACTCTTTCGCCTAAATTTCTCTCCTCCAGAGAATCTTCCAATAAAGACACGGACGAGCTCATATCGTGCTATGATGACCAACAAGCGCTGGAAATATTCAAGCTTTTGCGACCACATCAAATGGCGCCTCGTGCCAGTGTTTATCAAAACAATAATAGACGCGCGCAAAGCATATTGGTCCGTCATGGGTCTTTAAGTAACTGAATAAAGTTTGATTCATCATCGGTATCACCCTGCATAGCCTGTCCTTGCCGGGCAAGATACTGCAAACATTCAATGACTTTGATGAAGCATATACGGTTAGACTTCATTGTCTTTTTTGCTGCATCACTGGACATTTCCCACACATTTCCGCAAGTTCTGGAAAGGTTTGTTTCATAGTCAATGGCTATTTTGTGGCATTCAGACACTTGAATCGCGCCAACGCCTTTTTCCAGTTTGAAAAAACTTTAGAAATAAAGCAGACTTCTTACTTCTGGCAGCTCGAAGATTTGATTTTGCATTTTGTTGCATGCAAATGAAACACAACACAAAATCGCTTTGCTCATTTTAGTGTAGCCAGGGAAATTCCGAAAACCACTTGGATTGAAATGTGCGATTCTGTTTACCACAATGCTTTTTTTGAAAGTTGAAATCCGCAGTTTGGAATGGTTCCGTTATATTGATCTCTACAGCTTTGCTGGCTGTTGACTGATCAACTTGTCGTTGGATTGGAGGAGGCTGCGACTCTTGACTGGATATTGTGGCTTCTACTTCACTGGTGAAGTTGATTGTTTCGCACATTCTTTTGGGTGGAGGCTTTTTTTAAGAATGTAAATGAAACATTATTAGACCAATATTTTAAAAACTATGTCACATGAAAAAGCGATTGGAAATAATTTAATTATAGAACAGATTCAGAAAAAAGACGCAAAAATTATGCAGAGTTTACTCACCAGATAAAGGAGGTTTTCCACTTTGTTTGGAAAAGTAATCAGAAATTTTAAGAATCTCTTCTTTGCATTACTAGTGGTATGTAAAGTCTCGTTCGTATTTATGTTGCCGTGTACCATGTGCACTTCTTTGTTCGTAATAACCGCCGGATTGAATGTTCCTTGATAACCAGAGCTATACATAATTCTGCGGTTTAATACTTTCGATGTCAAAATGTTTTTATAAACAGACCGCGTTTAACAAAACTTGCAGTTGGAATGCTTGACGAGCCGTGATATGAAGCCTGACATCAAAAGACAGACTTCGCGCTGATCGAGTTAAAATCAGGACGCACAATAACAAGAGAAACGACAATAACTTCATGATCTTCTAAAAATCAAGGTTGAAACTAGTAAACAATTTGTTTGAGAATCGCCTTATAAACTAAACCCAGTTATTACTTTGGATAGAAATTGACCAATTACGAAACAACGCGGTTTCCTGAGTAGTCCGCGGGAAAAAGAAGCCATTTAAAATACGTTTACCTCTGCTAGGTTAGAAGTGAAAAAATATTTTACAATTGTAACGACTAATGCTTCATTCTGTGTATTTATCTGCGCTTTTGTCTTTGCCAGTAACTTTGATCACTTTCGAATTAACGATTGTTTTGCTATTTGTCACTCCGTTAATTTTATTAAATTATTTTTTGTTTAATTTATTTTTATTCTTGCAAAAAAGTGGGGGGGGGGGGGGGCTAAAGGCCCCCCCTAGCCCCTCCTTCTGTCCCTCTGCGCGGTCCCTGAAAGTCGCCGCTACGTGACATTTCAGCCCAATTAATACAGACGAATATGTTACGTGGCATTTCTGTTCAAAAATTACCACTGCCCAATATCTAAAAGTAAACTGCTAAACGGCACCAAAACCAGTTCTAGGCGCGCACTGATTTCAAATAACCCAGTGTCACTTGTGTTAAAGAGAGAATTGTGGGTAGGGACAAAAAACATAGGGGCGGGTCGGGGCGGATGTTGAGGGGGTGGGGTGGGGTGGGGTGGGGTGGGGTGGGTGATTATGCCTACATCCACTTGAAAACAAATCCCTAACCAGAAAGCAAGCTAAAAAAAAAAGAAAAAAAAAACGACATCAGGCGTGAACAAAACAGTAAACAAGATAATGTTAGAGAGGGGAAGTTGTGAAAAGTTACGCAAAAAGTTTAGGTTTGCCGACCCGGTTTTCATAACTTCAGGTATATGTAAATATGCAAAATAGAAACCAAGTGTGACCAAAACAACAAGCAAAAAATTTACGTACAGTAAGGTAGCAACACGTGTAGTTATAACTATGGTTAGGTCGTAGATGTGACCGCAGCCACTGTGATAATCTGATAGTAACATACATATGTTTACAATGGACAAATATTATCTTCCCTTCTTTTAGTTGTAACTGTGTAATTATTTTTGGATCATTTTTGTCTGACGTTTTATCCTGGTAGATCGAACGATCGATATCTTGAAAGTCAATGCATCAAGCCTGAACTACTTATTGAACAGGAAGCAGAAAAATTAGCATTTGCACATTATTCCGCGAAGTATACTATCTATCTGAATTGTACACACAAATTGATTCTGCTAAACGTCTACCTACAAACATTCTTTGGCTGCCGTATTTTCTGTTCGAAATGAAGCCTTTTACCTCTGAGAGTAAACCTGCGACACATGAAAGCATATTTTAAAAAATGACAGAGTTTTGTGAACGATAGCCTGAATTTCAGCCGCCTCCTCCTCTCGCTAAGTCTCGGGAGCGTCGTCTCTCTCCCGAGACCAGTCTAGCGAGAGGAGGAGGCGGCTGAAATCCAGGCTATGTGAACGACGATTTGCAAATCTCTGTAAATATTGAACTTCATAGCTAAACTACAGCCTGCAGGCAGCCTCTTCTTTTTCTCCTTTTATATTTTCTTTCCCCGTAAAGAGCTGTTTGCAGGTTAATAATTTCTTCCTCCAAAGCGGACATAACATTGAACTAAAAGAAAATGACTGGGTTTCTCTTGATTGCACAATACACCGCTACACGGGCTAGTTATATAAACAAACGCACCAGACACCCCATACAAGCCCCATACATGCATTTGCAAACAGTCGAAAGTTCCAAACTCAGCCACTTGAAAGATCCAAAGCCGCTGGTTTATTTTTTAAATTTGATTTTTGCACTTCGATGAGTTCGATGGTCTTAAAAACTATGATCTCGGATAACTCAAACGAAAGCCAGGAAGCGTCGGCCTTAAAACAGCCCGTTTTAAAATACATGCCAAAGCACGTACACTCTTTTTTTTTTATATAAGAATATATATTATTAGAATATCGAGCCTGAAATTTGCGAAATTTTAAGAATATTTTAAGAATAAAGCCGAGGCTGAGATTTTGAAAAGAATAGGTATAATTTTGTGTGCTGAAATATCTGTAAATACAATACAATTTTGTTTTTAACTTAATCGTATAAAATTATTCCTTTCTCTGAACGGCGAAACTAGCCAACAAAACGAAAAAACTTGCACTCGAAGACACATGACAACACGATTCAGATCTAGATACCAAACACTTGTAATTGATACCCCAATAAATTCTAAAACGGAAATGTCATAAGCTATAATTTAGGAATAATACAAGGATATTTTCAGCCTAAAATCGGCAGAAAAATAAGAATATTCAGCCTGGGCTGGAAAAACAACATTCTTATAGAAAAAAAAAGAGTGTATGCAGCCACGTAACTTATGAAATAATAAGGGTAACGCTTTATAGTTTTAAAATTTTCGGGTTTCAGCAGCCGGCTCGCTGGTAGAGTAGTGGTTTAGTGGAGCTAGTGGACGGGGTTTGACTCCCGCCCCCTGCTTTTTAATAATTTCCTTTTTCAGGCTTAGCGAAAAAAAAATTACAAGTGCTCGGAGCCATTCCTGCAATTAACGCCATGTAGTTGAGCCAAATTGAATTTAGTTCGGCACGACCTTAGCACGGCGTTTGAAACGGGCCTTACTCGCTCCAGTGGAAACAAGCTATGGACCGTGTACTCAGACGTGTCGTGATGTTTGCGTTATCATAAAAATAATGTCGACGTGTTATGATTTTAAGTCATTAAGAGGGTCTTAAAATGTAACGGAGGGGTCTTTTTGGAAGAGCACATGTACTCCTCGACTCACGATCTTCGGGTACGAGTTGATTCGCTGCATTCCTTCACGCAATTTTCTACCCGGTCCGGTGTGCGTGACAAACGGAACAGAAGGAAAGGTAATATCAGGGGCACCCAACGACAATTTTCGGAAAAATATCTGTTCGGAAGACGATTTGAGATCTAGAATTTTCGGAACATTTGTTGTAAAATTACTTACTTGCCTGCCTCTCCTAGGATTTTCGAACATCTAAAAAATGGTAAAATTGCCAATTTTCAACGGATTTTTACCCTAAAAAGGTCACCTAGAATTTTCGCGAGCCTTTTTTCTGGCTGAAATTTTCGAACAGGTAAGGTTTGATCCCTATAATTTTCGGATCACTGGACTTTCAGCTAGGAAATCCGAACAGATGAAAAATTTATAGGGGATAAAAATATGCCCACATTCACCGTTGAAATACTAAAACACGTTTAACAATGCTATGTTTAAGTGGTTTTGAACTATATTCTCGTTGGGTGCCCCTGTAATATCAGTTGTGATTTTATGGTATACACAAGCTTGGAGAACGGCGTCCACTACAAATCTACAATAATTTTTAGAATCACTTGGCTATTCCAAACAAACATCGCATCTTCTCATTAGGTTCAAAAGACGCTTTTTGTAGCAATTCGTTAAATATCTCTAACTGCCGATGAAAGTGTAAATTTTTCAAGTGTCAAGCACATGCCGATTTTATAGTATGCACAAGCTCGGTTATTTTGTGATCTTGCACACTAACATAATTTTTGGAATTGCTCTGCATTTCTAAAGAACCATCAAATACAATCAAGAAGTTTGAAAGAATCTTTCAGAGGAAATTCGGTGAAAATTTCTGACTGCCGGGCAGTTTTAGTCCATTTATGACCTGCCCGGCTGCGGGGCACTGATTTTAATACGAATATTTAATTTTGGAATATGATTACGTCACATGAATACCAAGAGCACGTATGCAGCCACGGAACTTTCACTAACTGAGGAACACTTGGTGCAATAAATTCCTACTCTAAAAAGTAAAATTTTTAATTGTTCAATTTGTCACTTTGAACTGATTATAACTCGCTCCAGTGGAAACAAGCTATGGACCGTCTATTCAGACGTGTCGTGATATTTGCGTTATCATAAAAATAATGTCGACGTGTTATGATTTTTAAATCATTAAAGGGTCTTAAAATGTAACGGAGGGGTCTTTTTAGAAGAGCACATGTACTCCTCGACTCACGATCTTGCGGGTAGGAGTTGATGACCGCTGTATTCACTGCATTCCTTCACGCACTTTCTACCCGGTCGGATGTGCTTGACAAACGGAACAGAAGGAAAGGTAATGTTTAATTTTGGAACATGATTACGCCACATGAATACCAAGAGCACGTATGCAGCGACGTAACTTTCACTAACTGAGAAACACTTGGTGCCATAAATTCCTGCTCTAAAAAGTAAAATTTTAATTGTTCAAATTGTCAGTTTGAACGGATTATTTAACAAATAAAGAAGCCTAAGCCGTGTATTACACTGTGATAAAACACGACAGACATTTGAGAACACGATGGAAATGTAGAAAGCACGAGCCGCAGGCGAGTGTTTTCTACATTTCTCGAGTGTTCTCAAATGACTGGAGTGTTTTATCACAGTGTAATACACGGCTTTAGACTTCTTCATTTGCTTTATGATATAGATTTTACGCGCGCAAAACAATAAAACACGCTTTTTCTATGTTTTATTTAACAATTAGACTACGAGCCCGAGTTTTCCGGCTACGAGCAGAGAAAACGAGGGCGAGTAGTCTAATTGATTTAGTATAAATTTACCGTAGTCTCATTGCATAAAAAGAAAAAAAACAGTCAAGTAACGCGTAGAAAAGAACTGTTTTATTATGTTACATCAGGTTCAAACGTGATGCGTGATGTGCACTGATGCGTAACTGTTGACTATCAGCAGATAGTCGATGGTAATATAGCCAATCAAATTCAAGGATTCACAATAGACTACGGTAAATTTATACTAAACTCTGATAAAACATAGGTTTTCGACCAATCAGAGCGCGCGCAGGGTCCTATCTATGTTATAAAAGATTGTAACTCGCTCCAGTGGAAACAAACTATGGACCGTCTATTCAGCCGTGTCGTGATGTTTGCGTTACCATAAAAATAACGTCGACGTCAGAGTATGATTTAATGTAACGGAGGGGCCTTTTTAGAAGAGCACATGTACTCCTCGACTGATCATCTTAATTACCAATTTTCCGGGTACGTACGAGTTGATGACCACTGCATTCTTTGCATTCCTTCACGCATTTTCTTCCTAGGGTCGGACGTACGTGTGTTTCACAAACGGCTATGCAGTGACGCAAGTGCATGATAAGGGAATCCCCGGTGGTAATCTTAGACGTGACC
>JAHPZR010010927.1:15000-54645 GCA_019787425.1 Platygyra sinensis | reverse complement strand
TACTATTTATATCTGTTCAGTTATTATATAAAAGAATGCTCTTTCTCTAACGACCTGATCGCTCATTCGTGTCGTTCCACGAGGTCAGTCATTCGTTCAAAAGGTACATGGTTATTTTTACACAGAATGGGCAAGTACAGCCGGGTGCTAGGAACAAGTCTAACGTGTCCATAAAAATAGTAAAAATATATTAAAAACATTTTCAGAGTGTTGACGGATTGAGTGAGTAAACTGGACAGGAAATATTTGCTTATATCGGTCTAAGCATCCAATTACAATCCAAGAGGGCGGCATCGAAAACTTGTTTTATTTAGCGCTCTGCTCCAAAATAACGCCTGCATCGCAGGCTAGTATGCTCCGAGAAAACGCAACTTCTGCGTATGTGATGTGAATGACGCCAGCTTTTTCGAAAGCCTCCGCTTTCGCTGTACATACTTCTTGATAATGCTCTGCGTTCAAATGTCTTCACTCCGGCAGGACAATGTTTTCAAATGCCTGCACCGGTTCGATAAAAAAGATAACGAAAAGATAACAAACCTAACGAAAATAGGAATACCCTCTTTAAAATAACTCTCCCCTTTGTGCTGGTGGTATGTGTTTTCCCACAATATGAATAATATCCGTTTTTTTATCTCAAATAGCTGCATCACCAGTTCTGAAAAATGAAACCTGCGGAAATTAATATCTCCAAAAAGAATGCTATGTAATGAGATCTAAAGTTACCGTTGTTTCGACGTTGTTGAAATAAAAAATACCGCAAAAATTCTATATAAATTTTACTATGGGACAAAAAAGGTATTTGCTGTGCGGTTTTTAGTGTCCACGAAATGACAACAAAGCAGTATAAATCCTCGCGCAAAGGTAAAGTTAATTTGTGTTTTTAACGGATGTTAACGGAGACAGAAAGGGTCGGTCACTTATTCAAACAAAGATGGCTTTGCGCAAATTAGTTTTTTCTAACTTGACTATGCAAGCAAGATATGACTTATAAAACAATCATGATTTAAATGATACTGAGCTGCTTAGTTAAGTAAAACAATTCTTTGGTAAAAACTGGTTCAAAAGCAACGTCTGAACGAACTGCCGCTTAACGAAAGATGTTTAAAGGAGCAACCGAATTCCATGGTTACGCAAACCACTGAAGTCAAGGCTAAAACATAATTACAAAATGTCGAATGTTGTAATGTGATGTGGTTTTTTTCCTTGGTCTATATATCTACAAGCTTAAATTGGTTCCTGAGGTAAATACATATGGCAGATTCACAGCAAGAACATTTTTGACAAGTTTTTCAGGTTGTTTGGTGATTAGCATTTACTCTTCTCTTCTGATAATTTGCTTCTAAGGAAAGCTTCGAAGTAATCAATTTTCTTCCTTCATTGAACAACAAAAAGCAATTTCATTGCCGAGCATTCAAAGTGATGCCGGAAAGTGTCTTGGGTAATTTAACCTGACAGATCTAGAGTTGAAATTAAAACGACCTAACTGCACATACAATTTAATAACTTTGTTTGAGGGATGCCGGTTTGTTGTGCGTTGGGACGCTCGTCATCTGTTCAGTAAAAATTCTCTCCCTAGAGACGAAGTATCTGTTTTCAAGAAATGACGAAGAAATGAAGACAAAAGCTGGCTAGGAACCACACAAGAAATAATAGGTATAAAGGATTTTTAGTGTATTGGAAATATTAATAATTTTGTGGAAGCGAAAAAATTAAATTAGTTAATGGTGTGTTGTTAACAAATGGCTGTGTGAGCAGTACTCTGCTGAGTTGGCCATATACAAATTAAATTAAATTAGACTTGTTCGGTCCTTTTTCATGCTTCTTGAGTTAGATCTCGACCAGAGAGAAGTCCTGTGCTAACGGCAATTGTTATAAACACCGGTACATAATCGTAATCATTGGCAATTAGTACATGAGCATAGCCGGACCTCGAGGGTATATTGATTGTAAGTCCGTGATGAAATTTTCAACATTCGATGGGCGATACAGAACGCTAGCAAGGAAACTGAATTTTGCTTGAATTGGACGGTGTAAGGTAGAAGGTGCCATTGTAGTTCGATAAGGTTGAGTAGAGTAATTTGATTTTTTTATATAGTTAAGTTTTATTAAGCAAGCGAGAGGGTTTTACTTTGACAAGATCGCCCGAAGTCTTTCTGATTCAAACCGGGTGAAAGCGGCCGGAGGTCTGTGCGAGTACTGTAAGACCGTGGGGGATATCACTGATCCCGACCCACTACGGTTCCGAAGTAGTCCGCCAGAGTCTATAAGAAGCTTATTTAGATGTAGCTCTCGTTAACGTTTTATTACTATCCGTTTCTTCCAACCAACCGGGTGTTAACATCTCTCTCATCCCGGCCTTAATGCCTGCGAGAATTTCAAGCAAATTTGACTCATCTAGCTTCTACATATCTTAGCAAATCTGGCTTATCTTGCCAACTTCAAGCTCTATATAAAGAGGGCTGTTTGTTCTATGCATGGTTGAAATACGAATAGTGGATTATGGCCTTGGAACTAGTTTTAAAGTTGCTTTTTCCTCCTCAGTGGCGACACTTATGTTTATGTTAGACACCAATAATGGAATCGCGGGTTGCCTGGAGAAGTGGATGTGATTGTAAAATATGTCCCTCTGTTTTCAGACTCGGCACGACTTCCCACTAAATCATTTCGCTGCTCAAATAGTGGCCAAGATTTAAAATGTGAACACTTTCATTCGTTGGGTTATGTAACTAAATAATGCTCTCGAGACATGACAAATTTTACGCCTATTTTTGCAAAGAAAATTCAGTTCCGGTCCTCTCAGCAGCCGATTTTCTTGAGGTGCTTTACATATAAGTATTAATTTTCTGTGTATTCTCTTCCAGAAGTTCCCTGTACTTTCGAGGATTTTCCTCTTTCGAGTTTTTCTCATTCTCCTCGCTCGGTTCGGATCGATTCTGCTTAAAGATTGGTTCAAAAATCGGCGGATGGTGAACCAATTTGTTGTAGTTTAAAGCTTCATAAGGTAAACGGCTAATTGTTACTGAAGGGCAAATGCTATACGCTGAGACCAATAGGACTTTTCGGACTCTGAAGAAGACTTGCATCGTTCAGTTGTCTCGTTGGCAAACAGTGCCACTCCAATCCAGACGGTTTACGCTAAACAACAAATAGCTATGTCTGAATAGCCGTTTTATGAAATGAAAGAGTCGCCTTTCTAAAAATTTACTTCTCAGAACAGTTCCACAATATAAAGGAGAAGAATGGACTTCCTCTAGAACTTTTAAGTAGCTTGTACTCGAAAGTTGAACTAGTTTTTTTTTTCTCTCTTTCTTCCCTGGCGAACTTCATGCAGGTGGCGACAGGTTGGCAATTTAAGGTTTTAATCAGATGGTCTCTATTATTACAACGGTTGTCATTTAACTTAATCAGTGGGATACCAAGTTACTGAAGCTTTTACTTAAGTTAACAATTTATCACAACAAACGTAATCCGGCAGCGCAGCAGAGAACGGGGTTGAAAGCAGTGGAGGTCCTACTTTTTCAAGGTATAACGTATTTGCAAATTGTTTTGTTTTTTTCAATTCATATTAAGTTTATAAAGTTTATATTTAACTGTGAGAACGAATAACAAAGGTACCATGAAATATTTCGGCTGTGAATTGAGAACGTTGTTGCAAATATATGTGATCGATATATGTTCATTTAGTAATATCATTTAGTGGATTTCAGTGGTCTTTCAGACTTATTAATGTTGTAATTTTCAGTATTAATGATTTGGTTCAACTGTGGTTTCAGTGAAGCTCTTCAATCTCAGTTAGAAACCTATAAATGGCGCGAACATTTTAGCACTGTTCATTTAGTTTCTGATCAGTCAACCGTTAACCTGAAAAGCCAGTACTTGAATACACTTTACAATCCTAAATGGTGCACGAATAAGTTTTAAAGAAAGGGAAAATTAATCTCCCATTTAGAGCTTTACCTAAACTTCGAATTGGTATTGGTTTTAGCTTCTCTTCGTAAAGATCAGCTTTACTTGTTGATGTTTTATGCTCAAACGCGCGCAACGTTCTGTGCCCAGCGATGCTGCGATATGTTGCGTTCAAATGTTGCGACCGAGTTTGGCCGGCGCTTTTGATGCAAAAATCCCGCAGTAATAAGCCCTACTGAAGATAGGTCAAGCGTGACTTAGTGTTAGTTATGCAACTTTAATGCAATATTTTTCTTCTTTACAGTGTTTTCCCCTTCGGATATAACGCCAAAATGAGTAACACCGGTGTGGCATTTTCAGGAGGAGGGATTCGGTCAGCGGCACTCTGCTCTGGAGTCCTGCGCAGACTTCTACAGAAAGGGATGACCCCAGACTATCTCAGCTGTGTGTCCGGAGGCGGCTACATAGGCTCGGCTTACATGGATTGGAAGTATCGCAACGAGCAAAGAGACGATCCCAAATGGCATAAAGAATTCTTTGAGCACTGCAGAAGGGCAGGGATCTGGTGTAACTGGCAGAATCCTTTACAAGGGTTCTTCGACACACTCATAATTTTCAGCCTTAGTTTTTTTGTTGCCATCATTCTTCCCTGCTTTAACTGGTTTGGTTTCGCGTTTCCAACAGCTTACATCATCGATTACTTCTTTGGTAGTTTGCTGCGAGATCCGTTCACGTGTCCGGAAGTAAAAACGCACAATTTCACCTCCTCCGATATCGCTGAGAATTCCGAGGTTTCTGAGCTCTTTAACATGACAGACATGATTGAATGCGTTCCCAAATTAGGCCCAGAAATGTACTTTACGTTCATGACCTTTGCCTATCTCTTTATCTTGTTCCTTCTCTTTTTTGTCATCAAAAAAGTGACTGCACCGTCTTTGAAACCACTGGCTAATTTCCTGTTTAACCTTACAGGTTTCGTGTTTGCAATGGTTTTTCTTCCCTGGCTTATAGAGGAGTACATAGTTGTAACTCCTCTTTGGCTCAATGCACTGATCCTGATGCTCAGTATTTTCTTGTGGCTCGGTATACCTCCTTTACGCGACAAAGCGTCGTTAGCTATGATTGTCTATCTGTACGCTTATGCTGTTAAGTGGAGAGTGTATAAAACAGCCGTTCTCTTCGTGGAGTACAGTGACGAGAGGTTTGACTTGTTGATGTGGATCTCTGGCATTTTGATCTGGATCAATCCATTCCTTGGAGTGTTTCAAAGAAATGCCCTCCACGCCTACAACAGGTATGTCAGTGTCATTTAAATAAATAAAATTCAGATTCAGTGACGAAAAACGTGGTCATACTCTATACTCTAAGGAGCTATCTTACCATTCATTTTCCTGTAGGTGGCGTCTTCAGAAAGCGTTCTACTCTCCTGAGAGTACTGGGGCGACAGGCTGCTCAGGAATCACGTGCCAAGACGTATTTCCATCGTGCACATGTTGGGAGCCATCCTCAGAGAGTTTGAATCGACCTTTGACCTTGGATGACCTGATTGGTCTATCACCAGAATATATATGCAACGTGACAGTGCATGAATGGCGAATGAAACCTTCACATAAGTACATAGCCAAGTATATTTATTGGTAAATTAATAAATACTTGACGAACTGTTGCAACTCTGATGAAGGTGGACAGAGGCCACCGAATATACAGTGAAGAAAAATTTTTGATGGGATCACAAAAAGCCTTTAAGAGACATGGCACTGATTAGTGCTATAACCTCGAGTCCATGCATGTTGATATCAGACCGGCCGACTATTTAACCACCAAGCATCGCTTAGAGAATTCAAATACTAAATTTTATCGTAAAAAAAAAAAATCCAAACGCAACTAAGAAAAAGTGGAGTAAAAAAGCGACGCGAGAGCAACACGATTGCGCCAGAGGCTAACTTAGCTCGTTACCAGGGTCTTCCCGCTTTTTTAACCCCTTAAATGTACGACGCATTCTCTCTCTTTTATAGATTCCCCCTCCCTCGGGATCTTGTTGTTTGTCATCACTTGGATAGAAAGACCAGCCAAACACAAAGTTTTTGATAATTCAAATTCATACTGCCTCATTAAACCTAACTGGTCTTAACCCTCTGTTCATTTCTCTCAGAGAGCCACCTTTTGAGCTCCTTTCAATGGCACCCTCTGGGATCGAAAGAATTGACAACGATTTAGGCAAACTCCAGTTTGAAAACAGACTCCATCCAGCAGACATCAAGTTGTCGGAAGCCATGGCTACTTCAGCTGCGGCGATATCTTATCACATGGGGAAATACGAATATAAACTTGCATCTCTACAAAGCATACAGATCATGCTTGGAATAGGGTTTGGCAAATCACAAATAGCCGAGCCCAAAGAATGGACAGGATGCCTTTCAACGGTATTTCATGTCATGTCTTCTCACGTTACGTTACGTCACGCGTCACCTTATCTCATGTCATTGCATGTTATCTTATACATTCTTGGGTTTAACACATTGTAACCATGACACAATGAAAGGGATTAACAAATAAAAATTCCCTTAAGTATGCATTACTGTCAATAAATGAATAAATAAATAAATAAATAAATAAATAATTAAAATAACTAAGTTTATAATCCATCAAATGTTTTCGCTCGCTTGCGATTGGTCTAGACACGGCACGTGACCAAATATTCCCGATTAAAAACTGGGGAAAATCCGAGAATATTCCCCAATTTTCAAAACTGCGCGAGTTGCCAAAAAGATTTGAAGGATAATAAACACAATAGACTCCATTTGGGGCGAAAATATGCTCGAATACTTGTCCTTGGACATTACCCATGCGTACAAACAAAAACACATCGATAAAAAAAGCTTCACAATAGGGCAAAAGAATATCATCAAAGAGTAGAAAAGTAAGAATAATGTAGTTTTAAGTGTCAGTTCGTCAAATCAAACCAGTAATTCATTTTTTTCTTTCTGTAGTGTATTGCTATTCTCATTCAACTTATTTTGGTGTTTCCCATCATTGGATTCCCCATAATTCCATTGCTGCACGCCGGGAGTGACTTCTGGAACAAAATAGCTGTGATCTTTTTTCTTGTGTTTCTCTGCGTGTTGACGCTGATCGCCGTGATGCCTACAGGCGCAGAAAATCCCGGATGCTGGCAAAAGTTTGTAAGGTACACCACTATTTTCAATGATGTCCAATTGGAACACGTCGACGTTTAGAAATGTGGCGCGGGACCGCAAGCGAAAGATCAGTACACAGGACTTGTGAAAGATCTAATAAGATTGTTTTATGTGTTAGTCACGGTCATTGTGTTACCTAAGATTTTGAGTTTTTTTTCAGCTTTTTTGGCCGGGAGTGATTGAGGAAGGGAAAGAGCGACCAAGGGAGGGAGGAAAGGTGGAGAAGGAGGAGGGGAAGGGGTGTCTCTTGCCTCATATCGAAGTCTTCTGTTGTAGACCGTAACATTTGTAAAGCAGTTGATGTACATTCGCAGCTTGATTCAGCACTTCCCTTCAGCTGTGATGACTGTTTTGTTTCTACATCGTCCAAAATCACTCTTAATACTACAAAACCTTTGAAACGCCATATTAAAGCTAAAAGTTGAGATGATTCTATTTCTTTCTGTAGGTGGTGCATCGTTAATATTTATCAGGTGAGGTTCATCCGAGAGCTTTTGGAAGTAATCAACGTTGGCCCCACTCCCCCTCCGATTCTTTACTTGTCTGACGGCGGCCATGTTGAAAACCTGGGCATTTTGCCGTTGCTGAAAAAGAAGTTGACGAAGATTGTAGTTGTGGATGGTGGAGACCTAGATGAATTAGGGATCGCGGGAGATTTGATCACCGCTTTAAAAAAAGCCAGGGAAAAACTGCACTGTTCATTCACTGGAATGAATGGAAGAGACGTGTATGAAGATCTTAGGGCTAAAGTAATCAACAGGCCAGCGAGTAAGCAACCGAGAAGTTATCGATTCAAAGTCCAGTACTACGACTACACGGACGAAGGCGAGGAACAGATGGTTGGAGAAGGAGAAGTGCTTTATATTCTCCCACGCCACCCTAAATACGGGCTCTCAGGAGAGAGAAAGAGCTGGGACGAGATAACCGATGACGTCAAGATTGATATTGAGGCTGACCTGTGGGGTAGTGGACCGGAAGTGGAAACAGAAGAAGTGGAACGTTTGACGTGTTGTTGTTGCGAGTGTTGTCATTGTTCTCTGCTTCAGTTTTTATCAGAATCCCTTTGCGGCGCGTTCCCTTATCATTCCACTGCCAATCAGTTCTTTACACCCGCCATGTTTACTGCCTACCATCGGGAAGGTTACCGTGCTTGCATGGAGGCTCGCGCTGTGGATTTTCTTTTGGGATCTTCGGAGAGTTCTGAATAAGTTGCCATTATCATTTTCCAGAAACGAACATTTTCCCAAAGAGAAACTCCAGGGATATAATGCCCGTTATATTCTAATACAAAATTGGGATTTTGATCATGAGGTTCTGTTATGAATGATATAATATTAATAGGTCAAGGTAAAGGTAAAGGTAAAGTCTGCATTCGAGCCAAGTGGTCCATCAGGCCGGAGCTTATCCCGGTTTCTGTAGCATGAAGCGACTGGGAGTACTTCTACTCCTCCCTGGATGGGATGTTAGTCCATCGCAGGGTTACCCCAAGCATTAAATTCGCCGGTACCTATTTATACACCTGGGTAGAGAGAGGCACCGTGAGAGTAAAGTGTCTTGCCCAAAAACACAACACAATGTCCCCAGGCAGGCCTCGAACCCGGACCGCTCGCTCCAGAGTCGAGCGCAGTAACCATGAGGCCACCACGCCTCCCACTATTAATATACACGGTTAAAATTAAAGTTAAGGATTTAATGCTGCTAAAAAAACCGTGTTTACCACTTTTACTAGTTTTTATTGGAAAAATATCCTTGAGGAAGGAAGCTAACTTTTATTTCTTGTTACTGAGTTACTTTCTTGTTTATAGTGGAACACGTAATAGCGCACAAAAAATGGAGTATAAAACAGCACTTAGTATAATAACTAAATGAAAGCTAAAGACGTATAATTTTAATTGATCCTACGCATAAAGGAATAATGGTTTATGTATTACGACCAACACATTAGAGAATTTTTAGCTTTCAGAACTAATCAGAGTGAACACCACACGTGTGCTGTAATACATTAAATAAAATTAAGATGTGTCGAATAGTACTTGACGATTTGATGTTGGATGCTGTACAATCACATGAATTTCTAGTTTGTCGATCCCTAATCCCGAGAAAATCCCGAGCCAAAACGCGTGTCTTCTCCTTAAGTGGGTGGGTGCGCCTTCTTGTAAACTAGATACTTGTACATATTCCGTTGGCTTAGAACGCAACTTTGACACGCCTGATTGTTTGCAGTTGTAGGCAGTAAGCTCAGCCACAAGTTGCTTCAAAATGTTTTGGAAGTTGTCCCAAAATTCTTTAAAAGTTGTCTGAAGTAGCTGGGCACCAGCCTGAACACGTTTTTACACCTATCTGAACAGATTTAGACAATTATTTAGACCATTTTGCAGTTGTCTACTCAGTGACCTGGCCTTTTAATGGCAGCGAGGCTGGAGGTGACCTTGTTTTGATAAAGACCTCACTGCTTTTGTTGTGTAAATCAAGTTAGATGCATTTGCATGACAAAAGCAGAGAGGTCTGTATGATGCAAAGCAAAGTCACCTCTAGCCTCGCTTCCGTTCAAAGGCCAGGTCACCGAGCGGACAACTGTAAAATGGTCTTTTGAGAATGTCGCTGGTAACATATGTATTAATTTTTTTTACCAGGCGTCGTCGGCGTCGCCGCAGTCATTCGGGAGCTTAAGCAAACCATTACGACGACGGGAACGAGAACGTCACCAAACAAAAGGTTTAATGAGGAAAACAATAGCTGTGCACGTGCGTTAATTATAACTCTGTACATTTCTTTGCCGTGCTCTGCAAAACAACAACGTGAAATGACCAAGTTCCGCGTCGTCTACTGAAAGTGGACGACGACAGCTAATTTTTCGTATTTCCATTTGAATTTGAACGCCGTCGTTGCACATTTAGCTTCAGCACGTTTTAAGAGCCATCGGCGTACCGAGCAGATCTAGGCAATCACGAATTCCGCTTGTACGATATAAGTTCATTTTTCACTAGGCGTCGTCGTCGTCGTCGCGTTGCTTAAGCTCCCCAGTGTAAGCTCCCTAACGAACTTGTATTGCTCCCTTACTGAACTCATTTGTCAATTTGATCTTACCACTCGAAAGGAATACGGTATGACATTGGTGGTTCGTGCTCAGGTTTAATAGGGTGCTTAAGATACAGACGTTATCGGAGCGACGGCGACGTGACAACCCGGGTAGACTGGTTCAGAGGTTGCTGGTTTCGTGCCATAGTTACAGTTGTTAAGATTTCGATGACGGCCGGCCTCTGCGACTTCGTCGATTTATTTGTCGCACTTTAAAAATAAGCAGCCTTTTTTTATCGCAGCATGGCTACGTTTAAGAGTTCCGCCTTCTCCTGGTCCTTTACTACGACGCTAATCTTATTAGCGATGAAGATTTCTTGCTTGTGTACGAAATGTTTATGTCGAACTGACTCCAATTTCCATATGACGAGTAAAGTCGCTTTGACTTGGATATTACACATGAGTGTAACTGAGAGCAAAGCAGAATTAACGTTTGACATAAAGGACCTTCCAGTTCTTGTTGAAGTCTTGTAGATTCCACCATAAATGCCCAAAACTTACTTCGACAATTTGGACTTCACTGAAGTACATGTCGCTTCGGTCATTTTGAGCTAAAGAGAAAACAAAAGGTCTCTTGAGTCGGCCGAGACGTCGTGGGATGATTTATGCGAAATGTAATAATGCAATCACTTGAATACGCATGACAAAATTGGCAGTATATTACAAAAACAAACAAGATCAACTCACGTTTTCACCGCGACGGCAAACCCACTGATCTCACGTCGCCGACGTGAGGCCGACGGCGGGGCCGCATGCGCAGTCAATCTCGCCCCAATCTTAATCGTTCTTCACGTCGCCGTCGCCCCGAAAACGTCTGCATCTTAAGCTCCCTAATATGGAATGTCGACGGCGTTTAATTCCGAATTAAAGTACGAAAAATTGTCCGTAGTCGTTCGCGTTCCTCAGACCACGCAAAGCTTAGTCATTTCACGTTGTTATTGCGATACTCACTGTTACGTCACCTATTGTCATTAGTGTCTGATGTCTGTCGAAACAAAGGATTCTTTTATTCTGTGTTTGTAAACAGTGAGTATCGCTATTTAGCAGAGGACGGCAAAGAAATGTAAAAAGAATTATAATAATTATAATGCGCAGCCATTGTTTTGCTCATTAAACCTCCCGGTGACGTTTTGGTTGCCGCCGTCGTCGTCGTGGTTTTCTTAAAGAACACAATCAGCTTTGGGACCGCGCTGACCTGGACACTAGTTTTCTCTCTTTGAAAAGAGTTCACCCAAACCTGAAATCAAAGTACATCTAGAATTCCTCTTCAGTCTTCGAAGTGTTTCAATTGATTTTCAATCGTTTACTAAAAAGCCTTTTTTTGAGTGCGCTTTTGCTCATCCTATAATGCTTTTTATCATATTTGGTAAAAACAGTATGGATCGTGTCTCTGTGATATGCAAATTAGTGTAGTGACTGATGAACATGGGTAGATCAATAGCGAAGCGCGCGAGTGACGTCATGACTCAGACAAGACTCAGACAAACAAACTGGAATGGTGGATGATTTTGAAGATTTCTTTAAGAGCAAAAGCCGGTGTTCCTAAAACACTTGTGAAACAAAAATTTCGCTTATATTCCCTGTATTTCCCTCAGAACAAGCTTATGTCGACTGAGTCTCGCGGGGAATTCAGTGATTTGCATTCTATTTTTAGACTTCGCGCGCTTCGCTATTGATGGCAATTACTAGACAACGGAGCCTCCATAATACATTTCATTTTCATTTTATGTAGATTACATCATAGTCTCTGTGTTGATAAACGTTTTAATTTTTTATGACAGTTTTTTCAAAAAGTGTCATGCCATACACACTGCAGATATCTAGCTCTTAAAAGCAATCCCTCATGTTCAAAACCAGTCAAAAATGTAATGCGGCGCTCATTTAACGTGGTATATAAGTTATCTAATAAGAAGCGCTAGACGGCGGGGTGGGCTTATAGGCCCTGTCTACACTACGCCAGAGGAATAAGATCAACGCAATAACAACCGGTCATTTTTTGATTTGTGTCTGAGGAAAACTCGGTCAGGAAAATCACGTGATTATCGTTTTCAAAATCTTCTCCGTCCACTTGAAAACGCAGAGCTGGCGTTTTCAAAATCTGTTTTCGTGACGGATTAATGTGGACGGTAGGCCTAGCCGTAGAAATAAAGCTTCGTTGTCGTGACGGATTAGTGTGGACGGTAAGCCTAGCTGTAGAAATAAAACTCTGTTTTCGTGACGGATTAGTGTGGACGTTAGGCCTAACCGTAGAAATAAAGCTGCGTTTTCGTGACGGATTAGTGTGGACGGTAAGCCTAGCTGTAGAAATAAAACTCTGTTTTCGTGACGGATTAGTGTGGACGGTAGGCCTAACCGTAGAAATAAAGCTGCGTTTTCGTGACGGATTAGTGTGGACCGCAGGCCTAACCGTAGAAATAAAGCTCTGTTTTCGTGACGGGTTAGTGTGGACGGTTGGCCTAGCCGTAGAAATAAAACTCTGTTTTCGTGACGGATTAGTGTGGACGGTAAGCCTCACCGTAGAAATAAAGCTCCGTTTTCAAATTCCTCCTTCGTTGTGTGGACGCTGCCTTACACACCGGGTTTAGGCATCTAACACTGTAGGCGTACTCTTACACCCGAGAATGATTGATCCTCGATAGAGTAAAGGTACTGGCGATCATACCAAAAATTATTACATGGCTCTGTCCCACAAGGACTGGGAACTACCAAATTCACGAATTTGATTGGCTAAAATGGATATTGACCGCGGTCTAGATTTTCCCATCTAGACCGGCATCTGGTCCGGTAATGATTTGAAGTGAAAAAGTCGCGAACTAAAATGCAAAATCTTTGACTGTTTTCATCTAACAATATTTATTTCTGTAAATGTAAAAAGCTGATGAGAAAAAAAAGTAAAGAGTACGAAAAAACTTTGGAGGAATGAAATTCGGCTCATCGCCTCACGCAAGCAAAATGCCAGTTAGTACAAACCGGTTACACTAAACGAATTAAATTGTTCTTGTCTTTGCCATATAATAAACATCTTATTAACCGAGCTAAGTCGGTCTGTATGGGAGAATCTTGACCTCGGTCGTGTGTACAGACCTCACTGCGTTCGGTCTGTACTTACGACCTCGGTCAAGATTCTCCCATACAGACCTCCTGCTCGGTTAATAAGAGCTAAGTAAAACTAGTAGTCGCATTTCCCTGTTGCATAATCAAAGTCCACGAGAGGAAGAAAATATCGAAAAAATATGGAATTTATGCTTTATTCTTCTATTGAAACCGTGAAATGAGATAAACTTCAAACTACGACTACCCACGATACTTTTCGGCATTACTGTATACATTTTACGTTGAACACATACCGCACTTGATATTCTCATACAAAATTATTAAAAGCGACTTTCAGGCAGCTAGTGGGCTATTTCCTAGTTACCTTTCCCTCTGAGTCTATCGACATATAAAAATCGGTTTGATTTGCAAGAAGATGAACCTGTAGACCAAACGAAGACCTATGCATGGGTTTGCACGTAGACTCGTTTTGAGAAAGAGGCCAAAGGCAACCTGGAGATGGCCAATTGAACTGAACACCTCCTTGAATTAAATGCCTTACATCTTTGCTTCTGATTTCCGCTTGCCAAGTTTGACTGGAATCAAACTACTCGCATAAAACGAAATTGGCTCCCAGTTAAATTGTTGATTGAGCAGTAGTAAGAATAAGCGGCTTATTCATCAATTGTCGTGAACGCAGTAGCCGCAGTTACTGGTCTTTCGCCTTCAACGAGAAATTCAGCGGCGTTTGCCTCCATACATGCGCGATAGCCTTCTCTGTGGTAGGCTGTGAACATGGCTGGCGTGAAAAACTGATTTCCAGTTGAATGCTGCGGAAACGCCCCACACATCCATTCTGACAAGCCGCGACACATGGAACCATGACAACATTCGCAACAACAAAACGTCAAGCGATCAGCTTCCTCTGCCGTCAACTGAGGTCCAGGTCCCCAACTGCCAGCCTCGAGATCATCATCAATGTCACGCAGCACCTCCTCCCAGGGCTCGTATGTTTTCTTCTGCACGCTCTTGTCAGGGTGTCTGGGGGCAATGAATAGTATTTCACCCTCACCAACCATAGTTTTGCTACCGTCATCGGGATCCTTGTCAAAGTACTGAACTTTAAACCTGAGTGAAAGAGTATCTATTAGTTCGTTCCGACAACAGGGTCCAACATGGGCTTTTTCAATCCCGAATCCTGCCAATATTTATGGCCGAATCCCTCAATCCCAAAAGCCAGCCCCAGTCAGAATAGTTATCTCTGTAACGTTCGATTTTCAATTTTTCACCCCTATCCCGCATCCCATCTGTTAAATCAAATCAAAATGAGCAAATCCCGTTCCCGCCGGAATTTTCTTATCCCACATTCTGCCACTAAAAGTCCTGTCATTCCGAATCCCGCCTTCAGTTTTACTCTCATCCCACATCCCGCCCTGAACGGCATGGTGGCTAGCTTGCGAAAGTGAGGAGCCTTTCTTTGTCTGCTGCTCCAAGCTGGGTAAAGAAAGGTCCACTGGTGGTTGGTAATGAAGATATCGTACAACTCAGTAAGTTAAGGAGACTCCTAGTAGTTCCCGCTTGGCCTGGATAAGGCAGAGAAGCTTTCTTGTTCTGGTTTCAGGTTTTCGCCAGTAGGAGTACTTGAGTGGCAAGATTACACTAGGTTTCCTAGGGTTTCCTACCCCCGCCCCTCCCCCCATAACCCACTGGCCGGAGTTCCCGGAAAAAGTGGGATTAATTTGGTACAAATTACTAACTTGTAACTGGAAGGCTGTGATCCAGGAGGTTTCTCCACAAAGTTGTCTCGTATGTCCTCAGCAATATCCCTTCCATTCATGGCTGAAAACGAGCAACCTAACTTTTTCCGGGCCATATCTAAGCCCGCCAGTAAAGTTTCTCCATAGCCGTCGTCAGAAATTGTCCGACCACCGTTGACAGCTACAATCTTTTTCAGTTTCAACTTAAGCAGGGGCAGAATGCCAAGGTTTTCAATATGGCCGCCGTCACTCAAACGCAGAACCGGCGGGGGATTGGGACCTTGGTTAATCATTCCGACGGTCTTGCGAACAAAACTGACGTAAGAGACGTTAATTGTAAACCACCTGTAGTGAGATAAATGTCACATGAGCTATAATGACTTTTTAGAAAAAGCGAAAGATTTTCTATTTACTGATTCGTGCCAAATAATGAGTCCCACCAACTGCAGCTGTTTAAGGCCTGGGTCAGGAATTTAAAGTAGAATCATGGTTGGGGAGCTGTATCTCTTCTTATATTTGTTTTACCAAGCTCAACTTTTCCCTGATTATAAACCTCGACGTCCTGCCTTGCGTTAACATATTATGTTGACCACTTGACATGTCACGTAATCATTTTGTTAAAATTTGGTGGCGAATTTCCATCCTATTGATCAATAAATGAGCGTTATCGATTTGGATTTAAATTATCTACCTTGCTACGTTTGGAATGATCCTTGATTTTGTTTTTGAAAGATATAAATGATCAAAAGTCGAATTTTGTTGAAAAAAAAACGACTTTTCACCCTATAAAATTTTACTGTGAAAAGAGGAACTGTCATTCTAAACATGAGAGAATGGAAATAATTGACCTGCATCGAAAACGCGTTTTTGCTGGGTGATATATAATGGTAATTGAACTGAGTGGAGTGCAATTTGGTCTGAAATCATACGCGTGATTTCAAAATCGAACGAGCGCGCAGCGCGAGTTCGATTTGAAATCACAAGTATGATTTCAGGCCAAAATTGCACGACACGAAGTTCAATTACCACTTTATTAAATCCATTTTGAAATCGCACAAGTTTATGGCCTTAAATTTTAGATTTTGATGCATTGTTCGAAGCCGAGCCGCGCAGGTTTGTTAGAAATAGCGGAACCGGAAATGCTTTGACATTCATTTTGTATGCAAAACGATGTCATGTGACGAAATCTCATTCAAGCATAACAAACAAACAAGTAGTTCTGAAGTGAGAACGAAAATAGTCTCTTTCATGCATCAAAGTTCGATTTTCTTCGCCTGAATCAATGATGGAAGACCTTCCTTTCTTTTGTGGTTGAGGCTGAGACTTCTCGTTGTCTTTAGAGAAGGAATTTGAGGGTGCAACCGGTGTAATTCTGCGATGGATAATTTTCTTTTGAGTTGTGAAACTCCCTCGACTGCACGATGCCCAGCTGTGGATAGTTTTCTCTTTTAAATACCGTTCAAAGGCACTCTGCATGATTTTACGGGATTCAGGCTCTTTAGTATCTCTGCTTCTTTTTGTGATCTCTGCCTACAACTTTATAGTTGGGACCCGTGTCAAGTTCGTGCGGCGCCGTTTGTTTCAAGATATATTTTTCAAGATGGCGTTCATTCACTGTTTTGTGGAGCGGGTCGAAAGACTACGTATGGTTATTCACAGCGATAGAGTTGAGCTCTTGTATTGCTTCGTTTGAAACTACCGCGAACCTGGAAACATGTACCTTCTTGAGATGGCTATGAATTTGTTGTTGTGTGGTTTTCGTTCGTTTATGTTTTGCTGAACTCGGTATCACACGAATCTTGAGCAGATGTTGAAGAAACAATGCCAAAATATTCTTCAAAATGGACACTGAATGTTGGAAACGTCTTGTAAAGAAGGTCTTCAGCCTGAAGGAGCTCGTAATCATTATTCAGAAACTGTAATTAATTAAATTTGTCAATTGTCTTGAAAAAGAAAAGACAACAATAACAAAGTTTTGCCCTGTAGTTGCAAAATTCGCAACATAGGGGCTTTTTGTCATTCATTTTCTTAAAATTTTACTGGTTACATCAAACTAACCTTGAAATCTGATTGGTTGTTTTGTTTTACTGTCCCATTCTCATTGGCTGAGAAAAAGGTGCGATTTAGAGCAAAAAATAGTGCGATTCGTGAATAAATCGCACTCCTGAGAGCCAATCAGATTGCAAGTATAACCAGTGATTTCAAAATGGATTTAATAAAACTAGAAACCGCCACCGATTCCTCAAATAATGGCTATTTTCCGCTAAACGTCACATTACATGTCACTTGACCTGTCAGAAGTGCCAATTGTACTTTAAAATGTTCAGGACGTTAAAACCTAACTGTGTGCTAAATCTGGTTCCATTGCCATTTATACCTTTAGAAATATAACTAATAAATTATTTTCACCAGTAAAAGCCTTTGACCCAGGCCTTAAATAGTCGCGATCGAGAGCAGATTCTTGCACGGTCGTCTGATATCTACTAGGGAATTAGATGTTACCCAAGATTACCAATCTATTTTACGTCACGAGGGTATCAGACTATGTCCCAGGGGGAGTCCCAGAGGAAAATGCCGGGATACCTGTCGTTTCACTTGGGGGTATAAATTAGGGATTCTGGTCACACTTAACGGTGTTAATAAGGAAACACCACTATTTTTAGCACTCAAAGTATCTTCTACGGTGCACTCGGCGAAGCACTAATGAAAAAACTCTCTTATTCCATGATCAGTGTTTAAGCTCGATTTCTGCCGTCACAAGAGTTCGGTCTACTGTCGCCAACTCCTTTTGTGAACAGCAGAAGCCTATTCCGTTTTATTGCGGGACTTAATCTAAAATTCACGGAATTCGAATCTTAAAGTAGTGAAGCTTTATTTTGACAATTTCTGTTACTGTAATTTTAAAGCTCGTTTTCTCAAAACGAGTTATTTTTGCCTTTGAGAGAAGATATTTTGAGAAGGATTTGTCCAATTGAACTGAAATTTTCAGGATTTGTTGTTCTGATTTGATTGATTGATTGATTGTAGGATGAGCGTAGAACTTTTCCATTCATTACATTTTGTCGAAGTTATGTATTGAAACGTTTGCTGGATTTTCTGTATCAGATTTAAATGTCATAATTTCATGTGTTTATAACTTTTCCAAAATCTCTATGCTTAAAATAGTAAGCAATTTGTCGTCTTTCGAAACCTGTAAAAATGATTCTTTTTAATCAGTTCTTGTAGGAGTTATCAAGTAAACCCTGGCATTGAACAGTAGGTGCATGCCAGATTTATTCAGCTGGTGTCAGGTTACAATACAGTTCTAGTGCGCAAAAGTTCTTTTCCATAATATTTTGGTCTTTAAGCGTTTTAAAAATGTATACGTTTGGAATTAAATCTCAATTCTTTCAACAGTTACAAAGGATTAATCTACCGAGAAATGACATGTAACGATTTTTAACACAAAGCAACAATACTCCCGGATCCGAATTTACGTTACCTTGCAATTCTCTCAAGTCTTCCAGGATTTTTGCTGCCAGTCCCTACAAGGGCGGTCATCGTCAAAAACGTCAGTATGGCAAAGAAGCTTAATATGCCAATAGCTAAGAATCGTTCTTTTCCAGTTTCCCAATAGATCGCAAGACATACAATCAGCGGCAGGACGCGCCCTAACTCTATTAAGATCGGTAACGACTGGAAACAAGCAAACGAAAAAAGAGAATCAGTTATAAAAAAAGAAGATACAAAGGAAGAAGGCAACTGTTATCAAGCGATAAACTTGTTACAGTTTATTCATAATAAATTCATCATTCACAGTGATCTTTAACGTAATCCTCACAACCATGTCGTCCAAATCAGCCTTTAGGATCATTTGGTGTCGTATAGTGTCGAAGGCTCTGTTTGCGGTCAGCAATTGTGTATTTGGACCCTTGCAGACGGATATGGACTGTTTTGATTCTTACGTCTGGTCTGAACGTCACCACATTTCACAAGCAAGCATTTTTGGATGTTCAAATTATTTTGTTTGTATGTTTTATTCTCACCTGAACACAGCAATTTCTCTTCGCTTCATGTCTCGCGTCTCCAAGGATCGCTGTTCCCATGGCAACTCCAAGCATGACCTTTAAATCTCTAAAGGACGCATCATCACTTTCCCTTGCTCCCATGTGATGGTCGACAGCAGCAGCTGATGTCGCCATGGCATCTGACAGAAAAATATCTGTTGGCATCAACTTGCCATCAAACTCTGGCTCGCCAGGGGGCCGGTCAAGGCGCTCAATGCCGTTTGGTGACATTATCAATAGTTCATAATCAGGTTCTTTCAGGGAGGTGGTGCGGCGCCACTTGTTGATTGTAATGCCGCCTATGTAGATTGGCTTGACGTCATCGATGTCTTCCAAGGTCAGGGCCTGGGTAAGGTTCATTCCCATGAGCCTGCTGGGTCGACATGTTGGGCAGCGTAGGAAGAGGTCCCGCCATGAAATCCCGGCACAGCCAGACCACCCGCGGCTTGCTGGTGTGTACAGTGCTCTTTGAATACGCCATCTGTGAATAAAATTAGGCCAAATGTATCAGACGGAGCGAGCGGTTTGTGTGAAAAAAAAAAAAAACCCGACCGTTTTCCATTTGGCTAATTTATCAAGCTGCCATTTTTTCAGGTGTCTGTCCTGTTCATAACTATGAATTTCCTCATAACATTATCGCAGACTACATTAACAGGACAGACGCATGAAAAACTGACGTCATTTTTTTTACAACGTCAAATTGTTAAATTGTTCCCACTCGCTCATCCATAGATTATAAATTCATGTGTCTGTCCGCTTATTGACAATGAAATTTAGCCAATGAGACCGCAAGGATTTCCGCTGCTGTTGTAAAATATAAAAGAACATTTCAATAACGCAACAAATACACAAGAAAAGGATAGACAAAAATTGGAGAAGATTGCAACGAATTTTGATATGGTCTTTGAAAAAGTGTTAGCCTGAACAGTTTTAAAAGTTAATTTCGCTTGTTTGTCACGTTTAATTTAAGTGCACCTAACTCCAAAATATTTAATTCACTTAAATAAATCTTTGCACCTGTTCAAAACGCACTTCGCATTTTTAAACAAAATCTTGACTTTTTTCAGGTTGTAAAAGTTACGAAATCCAGCCGTTATCTGTTCCTTGACCGAGCTAGTAAGGGGCATGGGTCTATTCCTAGTTTGACGTCACAGACTGATTTGCATCGCATTAAGTCTTTGTAAACATACATGCAAAGAAGTTTAAGACGTCAAACCGGGAATAGACTCGCGCCCCTTACTAGTTCGGTCGTGGAACAGATGACGGCTAGATTTCGTAATTTTTACAGCCTATAAAAAGTCAAGAGTTAGCTGAAGAAGGCGCAGTGTTTCTTTAACAGGTGCCAAGATTTATTTAAGCAGGAGCCATAATCGGGGACGGAGACCGTAAGCGCGCGCCATTTCTAGTATTGGGGTTGGCGCCATGATATGGGACAATTTTTCTATTTTTAGAACAAATTGCGCCATCGCCTGCGGCACACGCGCGCACATTGCTGCGAGGATTTTCGCGGATGTCGCGCAAGGGAAATGGCGTCCGAAATTCCCGAAATTGTTTATGCTTTTGGATCCTTTTGGCCCATCACTCAACGCCTTCATGGCTGTTGGAATTTTGATTAAGTATTTCCGCCGTAAGTTGCTCCAGTCTGGGTGAAGACGGTGCCTAATTTAGGTATGGCCCGCTGCTTTTTATCTCTGACCAAGTTGAGTTCCGCTGCTCCTTTTACGACAACTTCACATTACTCCAATCTAAATTTCACGTACGAAGAAGATTAACAGCTTTTCCATAACACAGAAGAAAAAAGAACTAGTTGGATATAGCAGCGTTTAGGCCCAATAAGTGACAGTAGGTTTATGTCCGTAGATGCTGCTTAGTTTTGTTTGTGTAAAAATCCAATAAATTGTCTGTTGGTGATGAGTAAGAGCGCCCGCCGATGCGTGTTTTGTACAGCTAGTAAAACATGACAAATTGGACTTCGCACTTTGGTGTGAAACGTATATCGAACTCATATCAGTAATATCTCTTAAGGTTTATTAATCTTTGAGAACATATTAAAAGCTTAGCTGAAAATATGTGAAAACAGCAGAAATAATCAGAAAAGTTACGATGACGCTTGTAATCAAAACTCGAATAAAGATTTCGATTGAGTTAAACTCCTTGTCTATTTTATTTTCGCAGCGAAAGAAAGAAGAAACACACATGATGTTAGTAGTCTTTTGGCGAACGTTAGTGAAAATTGTTGTAGTATCTCAGCACAAAAGACGACGAAACAAATCTTTTTCACGATTTTGCTTGACAATCTGAAAACACCGACTCGGACTTGAAAGTGCACGCGCTGCACTATGCAAATGAACTACTCGTACGCGTCAGACAAAAACTTTTGCAAACGAGCAGAAACAACAAGAAACTATCAAAAACAGGTTTTGGTTATGATTAAGCATTGTTTGGCAAGCTCACAAATTAACAGCTCGATACCGGAGTAAACAGTGTTCTTACAGAACTCTATAGAACAAACACAAAAGGTTACGCGTACAACTAGCCGGCGAGCGGATTTTATTCATTCACAGCGTGAAATTCTCGACCTTGAAAAACACACCTTTTCCATTAAATCAGAGCATAAACGTACATAGAAGAGCCCTGCTTCTTCTTCTCTGCCTTATTCCCTGCCATTGCTGTGAAAAATCGGCAAGAGGATCTCGCAACTCTCACAATTTCATCACACAACGTGACAACATCCACGCGAGAGGCCAAGACACGTGCGTGGATCAGCGCGGATATATGACGTCAGGATGGCGCAATTTGTTCTAAAAATAGAAAAATTGTCCCATATCATGGGTCCACGCGCATCCCAAGACTTACGGTCTCCGTCCCTGATTATGGCTCCTGATTTAAGCAAATAAAATATTTTGGGGTTAGGTGCACTTTAAAACGTCCTGGAGACAAATTTGTGAAGTTTATATGAAATAATTCATATTTGTACTGCGGTTGTAGATGAAAGTGAAGAGTGATCATCGCAGTAAATTTTCCAATTTAAGCAACTGGAAAGAAGAAAGCCAATATAGTGTTGCCACGGTTTTGTCGTTTAGATCCAAGGAAGTAATGTTTCTGCTAACCTATATGTTTCACAGCGCGTAAGTATTCAGCTGACTAAAGGTAATAATTATAAACTCAACTAAACTATGACAACAAGACCAGCCAAAATTACCTGTTATACACGTGACCTATACGCTGCTGTATTGTTCCCACAACAGGGGCACTCCACAGTAACAGGGTGGAAATCCACATCAGCGTGATAAAGACTTCTTCATCGTATTCTAGGTCGAACACTTTGCCGTTATACACTCGCCAGTAGACAACAAAGGAGTAAACATAGATCACCAGTATAAGGGTGGCATTTCTGCGCATGGCAGGGAACGCGAACCAAAGTAGGAAAGTGGGCAATATGATAAGGATCTTCATCCAGTTTGGAAGTAAATCCAGAAAATTCTGAATAAACCACGGAAGGAACACCAAGCCAAAGAAGACGAAACCGGACGTGGATAAGAAAATGAAGAAGCCTTTTCTTTTCGGGAGAAACGCTGCAAGAAAGCTGCAGATCAAGGCGATGGCGACAGGAATCGCGAACAGAGCAAATTGCTGCCTGACGACAGCTGATGTGAAACGTTCTTCCTCGCAGTCCTTCAACTTTATGTTTGGATTGTTTTTCGCAAGTTTTTTGCAAGGCTTAGCACCACCTCTCAAGATTCTCCCAAATAGGAAATCGATCACAAAGGCTAGTGGGCACGCGTAGCTAGACCACAGGAGTACAGGGATAATCAAGGCAACAAAGATTGTCATAGTAAACAAAATAATGGTCTCCAGGAGACCTTGACACGGCTTCTGCCAGTTACAAAAGATTCCGCTTCTGCTGCGCATGTGATCGAAGAACTGCTTATGCCATTCGGGATCGTCTTTCTTTCCATGCCTGTATTTCCAGTCCACGTATGCCGTGCCTGTGTAACCGCCCCCAGACACGCAGCTCAGGTAGTCTATATTGGCTTTCTTCTGCAGCAGTCTGCGCAGGACACCGGAGCATAAGGACGCTGACCGGATGCCGCCACCGGAAAACGCAAGGCCAACCCTTTTCATAGTGTAATCACAATGCTCCTTGTTTGTGTTTCTGCGGGAGGGAAAAATAATTGATAAGGTTGCGAAGATTGCTTTTGATCCTTGACACCACCTAGAGGGATTGTACGATAGAAGGAGAAATTTTAATTTTTTTTTTCGCCTGTGCCTGGCCACTTCCTCTACTAGAAAAAAATTTTAGAAAAAAAAAATGTTAAGGGAATAGGCAACATTACAGGGTAATTCTCATAGCTGACTGCGGTAAAAAAAAACACCAGTTATACTATGACAAATCTTGCATGCTACCGTAGCGATGTTTTCGATCGCTGCTAAATGAAAATTTTCTGTAATTTTTGATAACGTACAGTGTTTGAGCTTTTATTCTTGAGGGGGGTTGTTTGTCATCAGAATTTGACAATTTCATGATTTCTACCCAAATAAGAAGTTGAACCACACTATTTTTCCACAGTCGCAAGCCGTCCACACATTTGCTCTAATTAATTGCCTAAATTATTCGTTTGTGCTAATTAATTTATTTATCATAAAAATTACAATTTCCTCGATTGTGATTGGTTTAAAAATACTCCTATTTTCCACTAGTAATTCACTTGCCAAGTTGTTATCGGACTGTTGAATAAGCCAATCACATTCAAAGCTGTAGTTTAAATCAACCAATCATATTCAAAGTTGTGGTTACGTGCATGAGTGCGTGCACGCGCCCTTACTTTTGTGTTTTTGGCGCCTAATTACCAGTTGGAGGCGCGGTGACCTTAGAATGTTTACGTCTCCTTTGTCAGTTTTTTTAATGTAAATTTTCCCTTTCTTTCATAACTTGGATATTCATCTTTTCTCTGAAATTGTAATTTTTATGATTAACTGGTAATAAGACTTCGCGTCGTCCAATTCAGTCTGTAATCATACTCGTGACAAACAAATCGGAGTTCCGCTGTGCGGTCGTCCGATTTCGTTATCACTCGTGCGTGAAATAACGCAACAGTGGAATAACGCAGCAGCTCGTCACGAAATGGAGCGAAATGGAGGTAACAAGGTAAAAATGGGTTTAAAATGGGCTCATCCTCGGCGTAAGAAGAACCTGTAACACTCGCCAGTAACGTAAAACAAAGAAAGCGAAAAAGTCAACATAATATTATAAAGACCTAACGTAAACAATAGCTAAAAAACAAAGAAAAACTTCACAGGTTTTTACACCGAGAGACCTGTAAAGGCCCAAAAATGGCAAAAACTCCAGTCATTGCATTCTCACCAATATTGTTACAATGTAAGGAAAATAAAACAAGATATTATGCAAATTAAATCACAAAGCGCAGTGGCATTCTTTTACGTTAAAAGAATTGGATACAACAGTCATTGCCTCTGATCGTCTTTGTTTTCGCTCTGTTTTGTCAAAGTCCACAATAAAAATCTTTTGTTGTACGGGAAAACGGCGATCGATATCAATATCATAAATTTGTTTCCTGCTTAACGTTCTGGAACGGAGAAAAGATCGGAGAGCATTTGTTTACCTGTCTGCTCGACCCTGTTTGTCATGTAATCGTGCCGCAATCTCACACAACTCGCTTTTTATCGCAGCTTTAATTTTGCTCGGGGTCAAAAAAAGGACTACAGAATGTTAAGACTGATAAATAAAGATGATCTTCCATATATTCACTTGTACCAAGAGATTACCTTGGAAATCTCTCGCTTGTACTGATAAATAAAATTTACGCTTCTCAAAAAGCGTGGCCATATATGTAGGTTATTCGTAATATCAAACATAGATTGTAAGCAAAAGACCTTGGTCATATATCGTAAACTGCTTGTCTCTTCCGTACCTGTTAAAACTAAGCCTGATATCCTGTAAACTTTACTTTAACTTCAGTCCTCTTCCAAAGCAAGTCCAACGTCGTTTAATCGGATCTCGTTCTCTGCATATTGGATTCGCGTCAGTGAGCAACACAAGACGCGTTGAAGGTCACACTCGACTTCTCTTGACGCTTATTTAAATTCAACATTCTTTCATACACAAATACGGTAATACGGTGTCGATAGTTACGTAATGCTGTGAGTGAGTATATCAATACATAAACCCGTTTAGCGATAGAAAAGGAGTTTACAAACTGCTGCCGTATTCATTGCCAGTAGAGGTCGTATGATTTCTTTGCTGCGCCCTAAAGTGATTTAACGCCTGGCCTGGAAGAGGCTAATCGAATCACACTGGGTTGCCCTCCAATGCTATAAGAGTATCAAATTTTTTACGACCTTGTATGTGGGAGAAACTATAATTGAAATGATATGAGAATGTGACATAACATACTTACGTAACTTTTGACGTAGAGTCCTATAACCTCAAAGACTATGGGCAATTTTTTAAGTCAAAGAGGCCATCGCTTAAAGCTGGTTAAAGTTGCCGGTAAATAACAATACACACTCTTTAGGCAAGTCACGCAATTTTCCTTATTTGGTATATTACTCTATGAAATACTGTAATATCAAGGGCGTAGAGAGCTGCGTCACGGTTTAGTGTCTGGAAGAATTTTAGCCTCAATGTAATCCGCATTAATCTTCTCAATCCCCGCCCATTCACTTTAGTGTTTTTCTTTCTCAGTAAAATACTATTTTTAGGTTTCCTTCAATTTATAAAGGTAATTCTCGGTAAGAAAGTCAAAGAGGCCATCTTGTAACTGACGTTAGTGGTAAATAGCACTATTGGCTGTTTTCCAAGTGCACACTCTTTAGGCAAGTCACGCAATTTTTCTTATTGGTATTCAGGGGATTCAGGAAATTCAGGGAACATGTCTTTATGTAATTCGTATTAAAATCTTCTCAATCCTCGCCCATCCTTGTTCCCTTTTGGTTAATTATTGTCTCTTTGGTGTTTTTCTATCTTAGTTAACTAATATTTTCAGGTTTTCTTCAATTTAACGGTAATTTTGTACGCGGCCAAAATAACTGAAAACATCGTGACTGTGCTGTTTTTAATAGGCTTGTACATGGGTATTGTCGTAATGCGTGATTAGTTTATTTTCCGTGAAACGTGAATATTTAGGAAATTACTCTTCGTGACTCGTGATCTGAAGGTTTTGCGTGACCCGGGAAGAACTTGAATTATTGACCGATATTCATGATTCGGTGAGACGCAAGTTCTCCGAATGGTTAGAGTGGTCTATCGAGAGTGACTTAGGCATGCGATTTGCAATCATGAAGCCTTGACTTAGCCATTCGCGATTTTGCTTCTTCAAACACTGTTCCTAATGTAAAGACAGATCATTGAAGAGAGTACCTTACTTTCTTATTTTTGTGATTCTGGAAAACGAAATTTTTTATCCGTGAACCGTGATCCCTCCCCCTCCCCTGTGCGACCCTCTTTTAAACACGAAATGACGAAATTAAATGACGTCTGACGCTTAACAACGAGGATGCGGTTAACCCACACAATAAGTGATATTAAGGCTACTGAGCGTTATTTTAGTTGGCAGTTGTGACATTTCGTCCTTAATTCATGGCATAATACCAACTGGAAATGAAAAGTAATCAGCGGGCTGAAGTCCAGTTAACTGGGCAAAAAGTTTCCCAGATCACGAATTTCATTGAGATCTCGAACACTAACCAAGATTTTGCAAGGAACCGGAAATCCAATTTTAATAAATTTAAATTAAATTATAACTTATAATTGAGCTTAACCGAGGTCAGGCATCAGAGGAAACAACATTTTCCTCAAAATTTAATTGTTCCTGCCAGGAGCCCATTACGTAATGGGCTCCTGTTCCTGCTAAAAGTGAAAAAAAGGCTATACTCTGTATACTGAGATAAAACCATACTTTATTTAAAAAAGAGAACGCATATGACTCTTTTTTTAATAACGAAGGTTTTTAAAGGAAAACAGTAAGGTGGGCCTGTATAGTTTTGAGGGAGTAAACAAGCCTAACTCATTTTGAACTTTGTTTTGGTTGCGTCAATCATCACGGTTGCCTAACTTAGCCAGCAGATGCGACACTTAAAACAATATTTAAACGTTCATAAAAAACATCATATCCTGAAATTTCAAATTTTTCTCTAACGAAACAAACATGTTTTGGAAACATGGAGATTAAACGACTCGGGACATTTGTAAAACATCAGTTTTAAAAACGATTTTGCTTCAATTACTTCTTGATTTGCATTCAAATGAACAAATCTCGGCACACTGGTAGCTATATTTCAACTTATTATTCAACAAATTGTAACACTATCCAAATATGGTCATGATGCTCTCGATATCTGTCATCCGTAGGTGACGGATATCCGGCGATAGACGTAGCTTCGTACGTGGGAAGAAAAAGTGAAGTGAAAAAATGTTGACAGAAAGGTTTAAAAATGTTACGAGCTTGGAAATCAATTTTGTTATCAATTTGTTGAATAATAAAACAATTATCCTGCTCAATCTTGCGGAATATCGTCTGATTTTAGCCGACTCGGCCTACGGCCTCGTCGGCTAAGTATCAGACGATATTCCGCGCGATTTCGCAGGATAATTGTTAAATAGCAACGCCAGTGGCGGATCGAGATCTTGAGTTAAGAGGGGGGCCCGGTTTTGATTTACTTTCCCTTTTGTCACTTATTGATTTGTTACCCAAAATAAGGAAGGGGCCCGGGCCCCCTGGGCACCTCCCTTAGATCCGCCACTGAACGCTCAGAGCAAAGGATGTTTACAAGCCAAAAATACTTTCAAGGGATTCAATTCAGTACATTTTAATTATTCTACACAGGAAAGCTACTATACAGGAAAGATATATTTATATAAATCCCTTCGATACACCTTCCCTACCTCTGCCTTTCCTGTTCAGTCACAGGGCTTATTTGGGTTCGGGGACAAAGCAACAAAACTTTAAAGCCTTTTTGATTAAAAAGAATAAATAGATTTCAAGCAGGATATCTCCATTGCGTTTTAACCCAGCTCAATAAGTTTGTCAATTTTTCAAGATTAGTAAAGGACACAATTATCTAGGTGATAAACGAACGAATAGAACTTTTAATTTATGAAATGTTTTCTCAGTCATTCACTGTTAATCAACGTCTTGCCATTTCCTTCAAAACACTGTTTTCTGAGGTTTGTCACCTGAGACAACTTGCTTATGGACAGGATAAACATCCATGCTTCTCGAACCATTCTTAAGTAAGTATCACTAGAACCACTTTATAATAATTATGGTGTAATTAGTAATTAACTGGTGTAGCATGTGACAGCCAAAAACTCATTTTTGAAGTCAGAGTGCGAAGTTCTTTCAGACGCGGTACCAAAACTGTCCCACAGAGCTGTTTTGTAAATAAAATTTAAAAAAATAATTTTTTTTTAGGATATAAGACCCACTTAAAGGAAGACTGGGTACTTGCACCGGTTTTAATGACACTTTTCTCAAAATCTACCCATACGACACAAAAACGTTTCTGTCTGAGAACCTCTACTTGCAGTCACACGGGTAGGCGTTTCCTCGGCACATCATGCCGTTCATTTTTTGCTAGTAATCATAAGTCCAAAAACTACACACTTTGATCAAGCTTGGGTAAAACTGCTCCGACAGTAAAAGCTCACTCGTAACTAAGCAAAAAATGCTCTCAACTCCAAACTTAACTAAACATGGCAAATACATAATATTGGCAACACATTGTACATGTTGTAGACGTGCTGCAAGGACTTAATCAAAACAACAAAACAGTAATCTAGAAAGTGCTGACATGACACGAGACTCGTTTTGTTCTCTCTATGCCCCCCACTCCCATGTGCTTTTTTAATCACGTGACATTGCTGTCTCATGATTTGATTACAACAATGCAAGGGAAGCGTTTGCTAAATTTTCGAAAATTTAAGGTGGCTCTAAACCTCACCTACAGAATTTTTTTGAAACTTTGCCAAAACTTGCGCCTTATCATGCTTATCAAATGTTGATAATATGAAAAAAAATCACCGTGCCGTTTTTGGATTATAAACTCCTAATGGGTGTTCTTAGCAGATCATACTGTTACTATGGTAACCTATTGTGTTGCAGAAATGGTAACAACGTCAGTGTTCACCAATGGTTGGGCAGTTTTTTGATACCATGATTGTAGTATCAAGTGATAAAGAATGGTTATAGCGACCCATCAATATCAAAGTGCTGGAAACTGTTTTGAGCCACCTCAAACAAACAAATCGAATTAATCAATCAAACGAAACACTTCCCTCCTCCACTCATCATTATTATTGTTACTATTCAAACTACGAAGATTACTGGAGTGACGGGAATGGCAGGCTTATCGGACACGAAGTCGGCTACTTTCGCTTCCATGCTCGCGCGGTATCCCTCCCTGTGATACGCCGAGAACATTGTTGGCGTGAGAAACTGATTATACGTTAAATGATGCGGAAAAGACCCACATATGGCTTCAGAAAGGCCACGGCAAATGCTTCCATGGCAACACTCACAGCAACAGAACGTCAGACGATCAGCTTCTTCGGTTGATAATTCCGGTCCAGTTCCCCAAAGGCCTGCCTCAAGGTCTACATCAATGTCACGCAACGCTTTCTCCCATGTCACGTAATTTGAAGTTTTTACTGCTTTGCTAGGATGCCTAGGGGTTATGTACAGGACTTCTCCTTCGCCAACTTTAGTCTTTCCGTCACTGCCATGATTCTTGTCATAATAATACACTTTGAACCTGAATGAAAATAATAACAACGATAGCGATAATGATAATAAAAATGATAGTGATAATGATAATGATAATGATACTGATAATGATAATATGGGAGTAAGATTCTTCCTTTATTCATTCAAATGCACAGACGTTTAATTGAACTTACCTTCATTGCTTTGATGCAATATCTCAAACACGAAAGACCGTGTTTGTATACATTTTCGAACGCCAAGACTAAGGTTTAAAATACGACACCTAGCGGAGTATTCTTGGGTTGCACAGCCACGCAATTACTTAAGAGCTCAAGAACTTACAGTGTTATATGAGATAAATAATTAAGACACTTCTCCAAGTTTTGGGTCTCTACATTTCCCCGATCTTCAAATACTTGTCGAAATATTTTGCACAAATTTACAGAGCGCGGTACGGAGCCGCCATGTTGGAAATGGTGTACCTGCAACATGACGGCCGGAAAATAGTGTAAACATCTGGAACTTACTTTGGCTATCTAGGCCACTGATTACTGAAACTGATCAAGCAAACATTTAAACAAGCACTTTTCCTAATACTTTAACTTCTAAAAAAGCTAAAAATCCCGAGAAAAGTAAGTTTTTCGACAAACACGTTCATAGCTTTATGTCACGCACCGCCATATGGGCCTGCATGTTTTAGATGGAGCATGTTCTTTGAGCTGAAAAGTTGTTTACAGATATAAATTTACCCCCTCTCATGCCTGATGAAGATAATAACTTTGGTGGCTCTGTAGTTTTTGGTTTTAGAAAGTGATGATGCTACGTGTAACCAAAGACTTTTTGACGAACTTTGAGGTGTTTTGTAGAGTGGAACCTCGATTTAACGAACCTCTATTTAACGAAGTCCTCGATATAACGAACGATATTCTATGTCCCGGCCCAAGTTACAGTAAAATGTATGAAACAGAACCTCGATACAACGAAACCCGATATAACGAATTCTTCGATATAACGAACATAATCCGGAAGCCGAAACGTAAAATCTACCTCGATATAACGTATTAGCATGTCAACGCGCAACAGAAGATAAACGCTGAACAGATTAACAGTCAACAAATACTTTAATCCTTATGGTAAAGAGACAGCAACCTTTCAGTCAACGGCTTATTATATGTCATGGGCATTGCCACCATAGTATTTCCACAGAAGTCACCTGTGTTACAAATCAATCATTAACTTTGACCTCGATATAACGAACATTTTGGTCGTTTCCTCTCAAATTCGTTATATCGAGGTTTTCGATATAACGAACCCTCCATTTAACGAACAAAATTGGGCGGTCCCCACCGACTTCGTTAAACCGAGGTTCCACTGTAATGTGATAAAACACGCTATTTCGTGTGTGATATAATTTTCGATCGAGACTAACAAAACGGCAAAATGAAATCGTGAAAATCTATGCTAATTAAGATCAGTTATCAGTTAACACCGTTATGATTTCCTTTGTTTAAGCTTGACTAGCCTTCTGAAGGTATCGATTATAATGAAGTGTTACAAGTAAAAGGTATTTCTCAAACGCATTAATAATTCATCAAGTTAAAACAAAGAAAAACACAACCGTGAAGGAGGTTTGGATACCCGGTCTTAATTAGCATAGATTTTGACGTTTAATCCTCAGTTTTTGTTTCGGTTGAGAAGATATATCAAACACTCGAGACAGTGTTTCATCGGCTATCCAAACACCTCGAATTTCGTCAAAAATACTCCGCTGCGCGTCGTATTTTCAACTCGCTTCTCGGTGTTTGGATATCCCGATGAAACACTGTCTCTCGTGTTTGATGTAATATATCAAAAACGAGTGCGAGTGTTTCATCAGGGGTTCCAAACACCGAGAAAGTAATGAAAGCACGAGGCCGCAGGCCGAGTGCTTTTATTGTTTCGAGGTGTTTGGAACCCCGGATGAAACACGAAGCACGAGTTTTTGATATGGCTTCTCAAATGAAACAATAGGAAATTATGCAGTGACATGTTTTCGCAAACGAAACAATTTGAAATTATGCAGTGTTAAATATTTCCCCTTTTCCGAAAGAACGCGTTTGTATGCATGATTCATTAGCGTCTAACCACGAGCGAGGAAGGAGTGGCACGATGTAGGAGCCAAAAAATGGTTTACGAAGAAGAGAATTAAGTCAAGAAAGTCGTATTCCCCGTCATCAAGGTATAAAACAAATACGCGCAAACTATTTTAACGAATAGCGAATTACTTGGGTAAAGAAAAATATCCATTCCTTCGGGAGGTGCGATCAGCTATTACCTGATTAACATTAGGTTTCAAAGCGCTTGACTTACATATTAAGGAAATCGTTATGCTTGAGTCTGAATTGTTGGCAAAGAAAATTTGTCATTGAAGTGGAGCAAAACGTAGGTAAAGAGATATATATCCACCGAAAACTGTTTATGGAACAGTATTTAGTATCGGACGGTATGTGTATTTAAAACAGTTTTAATTTCCAATTTCATGAGTTTTATTGTGAAAATTATGTTTTAAAATGCAAATTCCCAAGGATGCTAATTTTTTTAAATTCTGTTCTTATGCTTAATTTCTTTTGTTTTGATGCGTGAATCTTGATATGCAATGAGGAATCAGATGAAAGCAACGTGTGTTTGGATACGATCTCCAAAACACGTGTGGTTTTCATCTAGGTTTTCATTGGGTATCAAAACTCATGCACGTGACAAATTTAACCATTTTTTATTGGCTATCAAACGTATGAATTATTAATGAATTTGAGAAATATTTCGTGAAAGTCTGTATACAACCCAAGTGGGTCGGTGCTAACTCCGGTATCTTAAGCAACGGATCACAAGTTTCTATGTTTTATAGGTTGATAAACCACGCGAGATGTTGGTAGAACACGAGAAGAATTCGTAAATCACGAGCCGCAGGCGGATGATTTACCAATTCTTCGAGTGTTCTTCCAGCATCCCAAGTGGTTTATCATGGTATAAACCACAGAAACTTGTGGTCTTTTGCTTTTACATTATAATTCAGACGACGAACGATTTTTCCATCAGTTTACTAGCACAGTAAACCATAGGTGATTGACCAATCAGAGTTCGCATTGATTGATTTGTAGAATAAAGCGAATATTTATTTCTTCTCCACCATGAATGAGATGCTTATCTGTCGCAGAGTTACCCCCGAGCATTTATTTCGCTTGTATATGCACATGAGTGAATGATGTGTCTTGCCCAAGAATGCAACACAATGACCCTGGCCAGGGCTCCAGTCTGGACAACACGATCCTGAGCGAGCACTTGCACACTAACCATGAAGCCACAGCGCGTCCGCATGATAAATATTGTAAGTAATTGGACCTCATGTCGTACAATTCAAGGAACAATCGCGCGAGTGCACTGGGTAAGGCAGGCACGATTACATGCACTGCCTGAATTGTACGACACGAGATCCAATTATTAATAAAACGTATCGATAACATGCTTCAGAAAGTTCTTTTGTCCAAGCGATAAAAGAATAAGATAGACTTCGGTAATTGCTTGACATTCTCTGTCTTTGTTATTCTTTTGACGCACGATTTTGGAGTTAATACACTTAAAAAACTTAAAAATGTGTATATCTTTATAAAACCGCTTTAATTAATTATATAAAACTTCCTAGAGTAATACTTGACGAAGGAGAAATGTGAGACACCCTATGTGAGGCCTTACATGAAGCCTGTGGACTGGCCAAGACACTTGGTACATCATACACTGGGTACCAGGGTATCTTGAATCCAAAATGGCGGAACGTGCTTGACGAGGCTGAGTTTTCAGCGAAATTTATAGCAGTTTTTTTAAAGCGGTTTTATAAAGATATACACATTTTAAAGTCTTTTTAAGTGCATTAACTCCAAAATCATGCGTCAAAAGAATAACAAAGACAGAGAATGTCAAGCAATTACCGAAGTATCGATAACAAATTTCGAGTTTAAAAGTAATTAAGAAATACATAGAGAACGAGAAAGAAGGAAGCTTTTTAAGCACAAGTAATTGATGTGGGAATGGCCGATAATGGTACCTGTAATTAAACACGCGTGTGATCAAACCCCAATTACGTTCCAGAAAAGCTCGAAGAAAACTTATCAGAATATAGAAATTTTTTATAGATACGATTACTACTGAAAGCATGTGACATATCATACAAACGTGACTTGGCCCTCAAAACCCTTCTTCTTTCTCATTATACCTATAACTGCTTGGTTGTGATCCGGGACTTCTCTCCACAAACTTGTCTCGAATATCTTCAGCAATATCTCTTCCATCCATTCCTAAGAATGAGCATCCTAACTTCTTCCTGGCAATGTCCAAAGCTAACAGAAGCTCTCGACCGTAGTCCAGGTCCGATAGCGTGCGACCGCCATGTACTGCGATGATTTTCTTCAATCTCAGCTTCAGCAGAGGAAGAATACCAAGGTTTTCAATATGGCCGCCGTCGCTTAGAGAGAGAACTGGCGGAGGATTGGGTCCCACGTTGGTCATTTGAAACAGTTTGCGATGGAATTGTACAAAACTCATGTTGATCGTGAACCATCTGTTGGAAAGAGTTCATTTAAAAGGACACAGTCAGCTGGCGCACATGCGCATTAGATACCAATTCATAGCTAACTTGCATGCAACAGAGACACGATCCATACCTTTTTTTACTTTACCAATTCTGACAAAAACAAAATCACAGGATGAACAAAAGGACACTCAAAAACAGATTTTTTAGCAAACGATTGAAAATCAAGCAAAACACTGCGAATATTAAGGCAGATTTCTAGATGAACTTTGATTTCAGGTTGAGGTGAACTTTTTTCAGAGTGAGAAAACTAGTGTGAAAACTAGTGTCCAGGTCAGCGCAGTCCTATAACTCACTGTGTCCCTTTAAGGATGATTTTCAAGTTCAATAGCCTGCGAGCAGGCTCACTTGTTTGGGTAGGATATCGCGGGCAAATGTGCGGGAGCTGCAACCGCGAGCTGGCGAGAAGAATGGGGCCAGGAAAAGTGAGCCTGCACGCGAGCTATTGATTTTTGAATTCCCCGCGTTCGCTGACGAACGCAGCGATCCGATTGGTTAAAATGGACAGATTACAGAAACCAGTGCAAGCTTACTGCATTTCACATCAAGCGAACCGTCTGTAGGCTTTGTTCAAGGAGCGTTCCTCAAGCTTTCGATTAATCCTGACTTAAGCTTTGAACTAAAACTAGAGCAGAAATAAAACTAGAGCAGAAAATAGCTGTGAATTGTTCACTGGAAAGGAGGGATGTTTTCGCAGTGATGCCTACCGGTTTCGGTACGAGTTTTTTTTTTACCTGTTATCCACAGCGATCGAACAGAAGAAGATTTGAGAAGGAGAGTATCCGAACGGTATGATTCTAGTTATTTGCCCGTTGATAGGTCTAATTGAAGACCAGGTTAAGGAAGGACAACCTCTCGGTTTGACCTGTGCTTCGCTACAAGATGTAAATGACCTTTTTAGTCACGATCCTGTGCCACAACGTCTGTTTGCATCAGCAGAGAAGGCATACGTCAATTTGCGGCAACGATCGCGGTTTGTTTGTTTAGTTTATTCGCTTCGTTCAAAAGTAATACGGCGAAGAGATTATTTGTTTTGTTGTTATCAAATTGGCTTTCACATGTTTCTTTAGCTTTCAATATTTGTTGTTTCTCAAATGTAGCCGTTATAGTTCAAATGGAAATTCTGTTGTACGTGGTTTCGAATTAAAAAAACAAATCCCCAAAGTCAACAGTTGAAAGTTAAGTCATCGCGCCATCCATGAAGTTTGACTATCCTCCGAGTCTCCACGTTGCGTGCAATGTGCTGTCATGTTTGTTTACTTTTTCCTTCGCTCCTATTGACGCATGTGAAATGCCGACTTGACACCTGGCGAGGGGCGGAATTCAAAAATCAATAGCTCGCGTGCAGGCTCACTTTTTCTCGCCTCATTCTTCTCGCCGGCTTCGCCGGTTCTCGGTTCTTTGTCGCCTTTGGCCGTGATACCCTACCCAAACAAGTGAGCCTGCTCGCAGGCTACAAGTTCAACGGAGTCGTAAACAGAATCGGAAGAAAATAGAAACGTTCGCCGGATTCTTCCGACTCCTAGTCCGTCGTGCTTGTGACTCTGATTTACAACTCCGAGCTTCTATTTTCGCTTGGTCGTAAGCAACATTACGACCACGACTGCTTCTTTACACTTTTAAGGGGTGAAGAGTTGCTTGTCGATTAACAAGCGTTAGCGCGAGCTACGTAGGTAAACTCTATAGATTGTTTTGAAAACGGCAAATATAAAATGAGCGTACCGCGTAATGTTGGCGTTAGGCTAATTATTTCTATTCTACTTGTTGCTATCTAGAAATGTTCTAAGAACAAAAAAGTGGCACACGAGGCGTAGCCGAGTGTGCCACTGATGTTCTTACCACATTTTGACGTCTTCTGTTGTCTATTACTGAACAGACGCATGGAAACGTGGAATCTATTTGTTTGATATAATAACGAAAAACTTTTTTTTGTTTCAAAATATTTCAACATAACGCGAAGGCCGGCCTTTGCCCCGCCTTTGCCCACTTTGGCGAAGACGAAAAAAAACCATTTGACGTAATCTATTATCTATACAAAATCAAGCAGTTTCATTGGTTACTGTGCGTAGCAAAGAATTGTGATTGGTCGAGGAAAATCACGCCACTGTCAAACCTGACTCGAGCGTCGCTCCTCGTGGAATAAAAACTTACAGCGAAAGCAGAATTGAACTGCGAAATTTAAAAATCTTGAAGAAAATGCTGGAAAAATCAAGTCAGTTTTTGTCATCAGAGCAGCTCTGTAAGCCGAAGAGCTTGGACGTTGCCTTGAAAATTGCAGGAGTTGAAAAAATACCCTCGGAAAACTTGTGGTTAACCCAGAGGCCATTTGATTCGAGTTTTGAATGAAAGGAGCGTAAATGACGGTGGAGATCTTTGTCTTCTGTAGTTGGTGATTCTCAAAGCAGTTTGATATAGTGTCGGAGACACAATTTAGCTGCGATACTGTCGGCCGTGAGTTGTAGTTAGCTAACTTAACTCGCTGCTGTAGCCCGAAACGAACAGGAACATTCGCATCGGAAAGCAACGTTATGTGTTTATTTTACCGATTTTAAGAAGTGATGTTTTGATGTTTCATTCCAGACATCAATCAGCGTGTAAACAGTTGTTTTGACACAAGGAAAAATTGAATTTTTTTGAATAAATTAATCTCAGAAACATTTTGTTTATTGGGTTTGTTAAATTCGAGATAAAGCAATGGCTCTCGGCTTACCAAGACCAATTTCGTGCGTGGTTTAGCCTTGCTCGACTGCCGACGTTAACGTTTTGATCTTAAGTCTGGTTATCACCATTTTGATATTTTCCCAGACCATCAGACATTTTTGGGTTTTTCCTGTTTCTTTTTTTCCCGGTACTGTCAAATATTTTTGCTATATAGTTTTTCTTTTTGGTCCTAGTTCGGGCCCTTACATTTTCATCAAATGCCTTAGACCTCCTGTTAAGTTTTGGAGGTTAAATGGTGTTAAAATAGTTGTGTTTCTTGACGACGGGTGCGGCAAGGGTGTGTCATTGCAAACTGCCAAGGGGCATTCGTTGTTTGTGCAGACATCGTTAAGTAATGCAGGTTTTGTGGCTAATACCATTAAATCACTATGGGAACCTACCCAGTTACTTCTGTGGCTGGGTGTGAACTGGAATCTTGTTTCTGGCTCGATTTCTATTACCGACAGGCGTATTTCCAATTTTATGGCTCTTTTAGACAAATTTCTTCAATCGGCTCCGTACGTTACGGTTCGGGATTGTGCCTCAATCACAGGCCATATTATGTCCATGTCTCCAGTCTTGGGTAGTTTGACGCGTCTTAAGACCCGTTTTCTGTACAAGGTCATAGACTCCAGATCTACATGGGATTCTCGCTTCAATATCGGGCTTCATAATGATTGCGTTTCAGAAATATTTTTCTGGAATAACAATATTGTTAGCCTTAATTCCAGACATTGTGCCTTATCAAGCGCCTTTTTTACTTAGCTTTTCAGATGCTAGTAACGTAGCCTGTGGTGCTTACCCTGTTGGCACTGAGGAAGTTTCCCACCGCATGTGGAGCTCTTCTGAGGCAGAAAAGAGCTCTACATGGAGAGAACTTAAAGCTGTGCATTTTGCTTTAACTTTATTTCAGGATTCTGTTCAGGGCAAGTCAGTTAAATGGCATTCTGACAACCAAGGGGCTGTCCGTATTGTTGATATAGGGAGTGCTAACGAAGAATTGCATTCTACTGCGCTTGATATTTTCGATTTTTGTCGAAATTTCAATGTTCGGCTGTTTCTCAATGTGCTGATGATATCAGCAGCATTATCGATTTTGGCGACTGGTATACTTCCTAATGTTTTTTTGCCCATTTAAATCATATCTGGGGCCCCCATACCGTCGAAAGGTTTGCGAACGCATTAATGCCCATCTTCCTAGATTTGATTCTAGGTTTCGTGTTCCGGATACAGAAACTGTTGATGCTTTTTCAGTCTCATGGACAGCGGACAATAATTGGCTCGTTCCACCAATTCATTGTATTATTAGGGTTACGTAATCCAACACCTCCTCGTATGCAGCGCTTTTGGGACTTTACTTGTTCCTTATTGGCCGTCTTATGCATATGCTTTTTGGTCCTTTCTATTTGCAAGCTCGCTTGACTATCAACCATACGTTGTTGACTCCATTTACTTCCAAGACCCCTCGGGAATTTTTGCCCTTGGATGTTGTGAGGATTCTCTTATTCGCTAGGAATCATGGGGTTAAGTACCTGTATTCCGAGTGGCTTTTGACTCCAGTGACTTTTTCATTGGTCATTGTTTCTGTTCACGAGCGCAAAGAGTATCGTCAATTTGTTCAATACGTTTCGAATGAATCTAGTTGGCCGAGTGGCTTGTTTTACTTCTTTAGGGACTGGTCAAAAAGTACAGGGGGGGGGGGGGGGGTGGTTCGAAAACAGATGACCCACCCCTTCTATTTGGCACAAAATTGAGTGACCCACCCCTAAATAGAGACTGAAAATCACATGACCCACCCCCCCCCTCCCCCCAATAAGACATGACATATTTGGCTGCATAATCCGAAAAAAAAACACATTTTGTGGATGAAATTGTAATGTTCTTCGCGTTTTAGATTTATTTCCTAACAACAATACAAAATTATGCAAAAATTATATTGTTTTCCCTTACCCTTGCAACTTTAAGTCATGACTGTAAACTCTAAGAAAACTTGACCTTTTACTTTTCACACTAGGCCTCAAGGCACGTAGAACAGTGATCCATGTAGAAAATGGCTGTAGTGAGTCCTGGGAGTAATATAGCCAGACAGCTCCCAGATCCTTGTGCATGTGTCCCCTATCCTTGGGAAAAAATAGCATGTAGACCCAATATCATATCAACTCTTCGGTTTTCGTCCATCGTATCTTGATTAAAAATACATCACCACTGTTTGTGTTATAGTTTTAATCATGTAGACACAATTTGGCCATTTGGTGTTCTTGTATACCAGCATGTCAACCGAGTGCAGTATTTTGATTGTTTCTGTCCTGGGACTACTTGCTCAATCCGTTAGCTTTTGTACAGATTTCACAACACATAAGTTACCATCTCTTATTATTATTATTATTATTATTATTATTATTATTATTATTATTATTATTATTATTATTATTATTATTATTATATACGTGTCAACTATTTTATGATCACCTAATAAGAAGTCGTCGAATCTTAACTTGTCTTTAGTATCTGAGCAACATATTTACGCTACTCGAAGTGCATCCTTACAACACCTAAATCCAGAATCTTTCAGAATAAATATAA
>JAHPZR010010927.1:5000-10000 GCA_019787425.1 Platygyra sinensis | reverse complement strand
ATGGTGATGTTTGGGTTACGTTGAACTTCGTCAGGACAAGGAGGTTCACCGCCCCTCATAATACTGCCAAACAGAAAATCGATAATGTATGCCAGCGGAAATGCGTATGGCCCCCACAGCAAGATGGGTGCAAGGAGAGTAACAAATAACAATAAGGCGATAAGTGCCAGGGATTCCAAAACTGCCTGGCAGGGTCTTTGGCAGTGGCAGATTAGACCGACACCTTCTCTCATGTGATCAAAGAATTCCAGATGCCATTTATTGTTATCCTTCTTCTCATGCCTGTATTTCCAGTCCAGGTAAGCTGTGCCTGTGTAACCGCCCCCTGAAACGCAGCTCAGGTAGTCTACATGTACGTTCTTTTGTAGTAGTCTGCGCAAGACTCCTGAACAGAAGGCCGCCGACCGAGTCCCACCACCAGAGAATGATAACCCTAGTTTTGCCATTGAACGGGAGGGCGCTTAGTTTCGTTCCTGTAAAAGAAAAATTGTACATTTGTGAAGAAGTCGGGCTTGACTATAGGGTACTGGTCGTGGAATTTATCTTTATAATGGATCAGCTCAACGTTCTGGAACGGTGAAAAGGGAATTTTTTTTACCTGACTTCTCGACCCTGTTTGTCATTTAATTGTGCCGCAATCTCACACAACTCGCTTTTTATCGCAGCCGTATTTAAATTTCTGCTCGGGGTCAAAAGACTGATAAATAAAGATGATCTTCCATATATTCACTTGAACCAAGAAATTACCTTGAAAATCTCTTGCTTGAACTGATAAAATCTACGTTTCTCAAAAAAGCGTGGGATTGTGTGGGTTATTTATAATATTAAAAAAAGATTGTAAGCAAAAGCCTATGGCCATATCGTTATCGGTACACTGCTTGTCTCTACCATGTCTACCGTACCTGTTAAAACTAGGCAGTCGGTTAACTTTACTTTAGCTTCAGTCCTCTTCCAAAGAACGACCAACGTCGTTTAATCAGTTCTCATTCTCTGCATGTTAGAGACTCCCAACACTCGACTTGTCTTCTCTTCTCACGGCGTCGACAGTTACGTAATGCTGTGAGTGAGTAGATCAATACATGAACTCGTTTAGCGATAGAGTGTCTGCCGTATTTATTGCCAGTAGAAGTCGTATGAATTTTTTGCACGCCTCGGCCCAAAGTAACTGAACATGTGGAAGAGGCTATCGAATCACACAGGGCTGCCCTCATATGCTATAAGAGCATCAAATTTTGTACGACCTTGTATGTGGGAGAAAATATTGAGTGAAAGTGAAATGATATGAGAATGTGACATAACTTACGTAACGTTTGACGTGGAGCTCTATAACCTCAAAGACTATGGGCAATTTTTGAAGTCAAAGGGGCCGGTTAATAACAATATTCTGCCTTCCATGTACACTCGCTTTAGGCAAGTGACGCAATTTTCCTTATTGGTACTCAGGGATTCATGAAATTCAGGAAACTTCTGTACAATACTATAATACCTAGTAGGGCGGATATAAAGAGTTGCGTCACGGTTTAGTACGTTGAAAAATTTAGCTTTTATGTAATCGGTATTAATCTTATCAATCCTCGTCCGTTCTCTTTGGTGTTTTTCTGTCTTAGTAAACTGTTATTTTCAGGTTTCCCTCAAGGGTAATTTTGCCAAAATAACTGTGACTGGCTGCTCCTTTAAAACACGAAATGACGAAATGACGCGACCTGAATGTCACTCAACAACGTGGGATGCTGTTGGCCCACACAATATTATTGAGTTAGTGATGTTAAGGCTACCGAGCGTTAATTTAGCTTCGTCATTTCGTCTTTTATTTACGGCATAACTGACCAACCGGAAATGAAAGGTAATGATAGATTACCTTATAATTGAGTTTAACCGAGGTCAGGGATCAGAAAAAACAACGTTTTCCTAAAAATTTAATTGTTCCTTCTAAACGTGAAAAAAGGACTATACTCTGTATACTGAGATAAAACCACACTTAATTTAAAAAAGAAAACGCATTTCACTCTTTTTTAATAACGAAGGTTTAAAAGAAAACAGTAAGGTGGGCCTGTATAGTTTTGAGGGAGGAAAAGAGCCTAACTCATTTTGAACTTTGTTTTTATGCATGACGTTTTCAATATCTCTTATTAGTATATACTAAAACAGTGGATAGTGTTAAACGCGCGCGCTGATTGGCTCGTCAAACTCCGGATATCCTGTGCCATTTACCTCCGAGCAATTCAAGAGAAAATGGCGTCCCGGTTTGCAGCCGTGACAAGTGAAGAAATCATCCAAATTAATTTTTGTGGTGTGTATTATCTCACTGTTTTAGTATATACTAAAACAACTATTCACCTCAGTGTTGGTGGCTAGCGTTGGATACTTACCTCGCCGCTTCGCGGCTCGGTAAATATATCGGTGAATAGTTGTTAATTATCGTTGCCTACAGATGCGACACAGTGCCTCTATGATCAAATTCTCGAAATCCATTTTTTTATATTTTCGTACACCATAGGTCCTTTCTAGAGAACTTACCAAATTTCAATTCATTACGAACATTAATTACAACGCGTGTTTTTTGGACCTTTATTTCCGAGAGTTTAGCGCGGCACCATTAATTTTCATTGTTCCAATTCTTCGTTGAGAATTGGAGTAAATGACGTCATATTCTCAGATTTAAATTATAATAATAATTAGTACAGCAATTCGCACGAAGAAGGAGGAAAAAACTTTGGCCCCTGTATTCGTGCAATTTTCGACACTTATTATAATTTCAATCTGTATAATTTCAATCTCAATAATTTCAATCTGTGCGGTATTTTTGAGAATATGACGTCATTTACTCCAATTTTTAACCAAGTGAATTAGAACAAGGAAAATTAATGGCGGTCGTAGATTCACAGAAATAAATGTCCCAAAACGTGCGCTCTATACTTCGTAATAGCTTTAAATTTGGCAAGATATTCAGAGATATCGAAAATTTGATCATAGGGGCACTTTAATACAATCAGACAAACGTTCATAAAAGCCTCGTATCCTGAAATTTCAAATTTTTCTCCAACAGAAAAAACATACTTTCGAAATATGAAGGTTCAACGACTGGAGACATTTGCAAAACATATTTTAAAACGATTTTGCTTTAATTACTTCTTAATTTGCATCTCAGCACACTGGTAGCTATATTTCAACATAGCAACGCCCAGAGCAAAGGTTGTTTACAAGCCAAAAATACTTTCAAAGTGGATTCAATTCAGTACATTTTAATTATTCTACACTGAGGAAAGCTACTATACAGGAAAGATATATTAATATAAATCCCTTCGAAATACACCTTCCCTACCACTGCCATTCCACGTACTCATCTGTGTGAGAGCCTCTACTTGCAGTTACACGGGTAGGCGCTTCCTTAATTGGCACAGCATGCCTTCGAATTCATTATTTGCTTGAAATAATTAAGTGCCCAAACTACACACTGATAAAGTTTAGGTATAACTGTTCCAAAAGTAAAAGCTAACTCGTAACTAACCAAAGAGGGTGACAAATTAAGGAGGGTGGGGGCTCATGATCCCGTTTCAGGCACAATCACGCGTCACGCACAGTTTTCACAAAATTTCACGAATCACGAAATTGAACATAAATCAATCGAAGCTTTTACCTTATCCGCGGGCGTTAAAACAAGGGCGCCTAGAGACCATATTCATTATGAGCAAATACTGCAATAGTCACATGTTTATTTCAGGATGTAGTCACTTGATGTAGATCGCAATGTTTCCTGAGCTGCTTCCAGTTTTAATCAGGCGACGAGTTCAACCAGTTACGCGACACCATTTGCTGTATATTACGATTGTATTGTTGTAGTAAAGTGAACCTCATCCTAAAGCGAATAGTGGCCGGATTTGGTGAACGTGCTGAGAAAATCCTGAAACCGGCGACCGAAATCACAGGCATGAAAGTGTCTAGAGCTCAGTGTGACAAAGAAATAAGTCTGCCAAAGCGAGTACGAATTGATCTTGATAAAAAGTTGATCGCATTGAGGTCAAGGGAATGTTCTCTTTGGTCTTCTATTGATTCTCTTTCTTCTTCGTCAGAGCCTGTCATATTCTGAATCTTGATGGGCGTTTTCAAAGGTTACTCTATCCCCGACAGGTAACTCTTTTTCGTACATATTCAAGGGAAGAGTTCCAACACGTTTATAGAGTTAGCAAATAGCTATCATCCTACCATAAAAATCACGGCTGAAACTTAAGATACAGAAATAACTTTCCTGGATACATGCGCATATAAGGGCAAAAGATTAAAGAAGGAATCCATTCTCGACGTGCGCACGCACTTCAAATTGACAGAAACTTTTCAATGATACACACTTCACCTCCTGCCACCCTGCACGAGTCAGAAAGGCTTTATCAAAGGCGAAGCCTTAAGACTTCAGAGAACAACCTCTTTAAAAGCTGCATTTGAGGAAAGAAATGGTTGACAGGCCAAACAAGACTCCCATTGGTTAAGATAAGAAAACTTTGACCTTCAAAGCTTTGCTCTAGCGAATACGCTTTCCAAAGACCTCCCTTTTTAAGATCAGGTACAGATGGGCGATATTTTGTAACAAACGGCAAAATTCTTTTGCGCTTTTCTTGTCAGTTTATTTTGTAGAGCCGACATTCTTTCGCTAAACTTAATTTCAGAGAGTATTTTCTACAAGGTTATCTGGATAACCTCTGTCGTGTAATCTGCGTTTGAACTGTTTAATGTTTTCTTCAAATGTAGCATTTGAAGATTTGGTTCTCAGTAAGGCTTCGTCGTTGAAAAAGCCTTTCCTGACACCTGGAGAGTGGCAGGAGGTGAAATGTGTATATGGAAAGTTTCTGTCGGTTTGAAGTGCGTGCGCACGTCGAGAATGGATTCCTTCTTAAAGTGCATATGACCCGAAAAATAAGTCATCTAAAAAATACACCAATTTAAAAGGCTTTTCAAGGTAGAGTAAAATGGCGTTTTTCTTTTTGTGATATCCTTTTTTGTTCCAG
>JAHPZR010010926.1:17500-25000 GCA_019787425.1 Platygyra sinensis | reverse complement strand
TTGAATTATTTATTTTAGGTCATGAAAATTCATTTTTCCGAGGTTTTTCCAACAATGACTGATTCACAACGACCATAAAATTCACGGCTGAAATTTCAGATACAGAAATAACTTTCCTGGATACATGCGTATATATTGCCTGATTTCATACCGTGAGGGACTAGGTACGAGTCTGCTAATTATGGGATTAGCAACTATTGATCCCCATAGTCAGAAAGAGCACACCGAGATTCATAAAATCCCCAAGTTTGGTGTTAATCAGAATAGTTTTGACTGAGATACTTGCATTTAAAATCGTAAAAAAATTACAAAGAAATGTATGGAAATCCGGATAAATCCGGACTTTTGTCCGGATTTGTCCGCATTTCCATACATTGCTTTGTAAATTTTTTTCGTTTTTAAATGCCTGTATCTTTGCTCGCTGATGCCGTCATCGGTTGTGCAAGCACAATGGTGTGGCACAAAATTTAAGAATATGTCCGCCAATAATGAAGCAATGCTATTGAAACTTGGCAGGGATGTTGCACCTTACGAAATATACCAGATGGTACACATTTTGATGTTGTTATGGCAACATGCTTGGTTCCAGTCTCCTGCCTCTTAATAATAATAATAATAATAATAATAATAGTTAACATTTATATCGCGCAAATTCCGTGTGAATATATGATCAAATGCGCGTAACAAATATTATACAAATTAAACATAACAAATTAAGAATCCCAACTGGTGGGAGGCTGACCAGTTGGCTATTTACAAAGCGTGGAGGAGTTGAATTCGGGGCCACCAAAGACAAATCCATCTAGAAGCAGGGAGGAGGATTTGAACCCGGGACCTCCGGATTACAAGTCCGACGCCCTACCACTAGGCCACGCTTGCCTCCCTCTTCAAAATCAAATATTACCATTTGTAGCTGCAGGGGGCATAAAATAAAGCTAAAAGTGTTAAAGAGAAGACCCAATGAGGGTGAAACTGGCATATGTCTTAGATAAGACCAGGTATTTTGCCTTGCTGAGTCGCATATGGTAATATTTAATTTTGAAGAGGCAGGAGACTGGAACCGAGCATGTTGCCATAACAACATCAAAATGTGTACCATCTGGTATATCTCGTAAGGTGCAACATCTCTGCCAAGTTTCAATAGCATTGCTGCATTATTGGCGGAGATATTCTTAATTTTGTGTCACACCACTATACTTGCACAACCGATGACATCATCAGTGACCAAATTTGCATAATAGGAGAAACTTGAATATCTCTGGAACAAAAAAGGATATCACAAAAAGAAAAACGCCATTTTACTCTACCTTGAAAAGCCTTTTAAATTGGTGTATTTTTTAGATGACTTATTTTTCGGGTCATATGCACTTTAAGAAGGAATCCATTCTCGACGTGCGCACGCACTTCAAACCGACAGAAACTTTCCATATACACATTTCACCTCCTGCCACTCTCCAGGTGTCAGGAAAGGCTTTTTCAACGACGAAGCCTTACTGAGAACCAAATCTTCAAATGCTACATTTGAAGAAAACATTAAACAGTTCAAACGCAGATTACACGACAGAGGTTATCCAGATAACCTTGTAGAAAATACTCTCTGAAATTAAGTTTAGCGAAAGAATGTCGGCTCTACAAAATAAACTGACAAGAAAAGCGCAAAAGAATTTTGCCGTTTGTTACAAAATATCGCCCATCTGTACCTGATCTTAAAAAGGGAGGTCTTTGGAAAGCGTATTCGCTAGAGCAAAGCTTTGAAGGTCAAAGTTTTCTTATCTTAACCAATGGGAGTCTTGTTTGGCCTGTCAACCATTTCTTTCCTCAAATGCAGCTTTTAAAGAGGTTGTTCTCTGAAGTCTTAAGGCTTCGCCTTTGATAAAGCCTTTCTGACTCGTGCAGGGTGGCAGGAGGTGAAGTGTGTATCATTGAAAAGTTTCTGTCAATTTGAAGTGCGTGCGCACGTCGAGAATGGATTCCTTCTTTAATCTTTTGCCCTTATATGCGCATGTATCCAGGAAAGTTATTTCTGTATCTTAAGTTTCAGCCGTGATTTTTATGGTAGGATGATAGCTATTTGCTAACTCTATAAACGTGTTGGAACTCTTCCCTTGAATATGTACGAAAAAGAGTTACCTGTCGGGGATAGAGTAACCTTTGAAAACGCCCATCAAGATTCAGAATATGACAGGCTCTGACGAAGAAGAAAGAGAATCAATAGAAGACCAAAGAGAACATTCCCTTGACCTCAATGCGATCAACTTTTTATCAAGATCAATTCGTACTCGCTTTGGCAGACTTATTTCTTTGTCACACTGAGCTCTAGACACTTTCATGCCTGTGATTTCGGTCGCCGGTTTCAGGATTTTCTCAGCACGTTCACCAAATCCGGCCACTATTCGCTTTAGGATGAGGTTCACTTTACTACAACAATACAATCGTAATATACAGCAAATGGTGTCGCGTAACTGGTTGAACTCGTCGCCTGATTAAAACTGGAAGCAGCTCAGGAAACATTGCGATCTACATCAAGTGACTACATCCTGAAATAAACATGTGACTATTGCAGTATTTGCTCATAATGAATATGGTCTCTAGGCGCCCTTGTTTTAACGCCCGCGGATAAGGTAAAAGCTTCGATTGATTTATGTTCAATTTCGTGATTCGTGAAATTTTGTGAAAACTGTGCGTGACGCGTGATTGTGCCTGAAACGGGATCATGAGCCCCCACCCTCCTTAATTTGTCACCCTCTTTGGTTAGTTACGAGTTAGCTTTTACTTTTGGAACAGTTATACCTAAACTTTATCAGTGTGTAGTTTGGGCACTTAATTATTTCAAGCAAATAATGAATTCGAAGGCATGCTGTGCCAATTAAGGAAGCGCCTACCCGTGTAACTGCAAGTAGAGGCTCTCACACAGATGAGTACGTGGAATGGCAGTGGTAGGGAAGGTGTATTTCGAAGGGATTTATATTAATATATCTTTCCTGTATAGTAGCTTTCCTCAGTGTAGAATAATTAAAATGTACTGAATTGAATCCACTTTGAAAGTATTTTTGGCTTGTAAACAACCTTTGCTCTGGGCGTTGCTATGTTGAAATATAGCTACCAGTGTGCTGAGATGCAAATTAAGAAGTAATTAAAGCAAAATCGTTTTAAAATATGTTTTGCAAATGTCTCCAGTCGTTGAACCTTCATATTTCGAAAGTATGTTTTTTCTGTTGGAGAAAAATTTGAAATTTCAGGATACGAGGCTTTTATGAACGTTTGTCTGATTGTATTAAAGTGCCCCTATGATCAAATTTTCGATATCTCTGAATATCTTGCCAAATTTAAAGCTATTACGAAGTATAGAGCGCACGTTTTGGGACATTTATTTCTGTGAATCTACGACCGCCATTAATTTTCCTTGTTCTAATTCACTTGGTTAAAAATTGGAGTAAATGACGTCATATTCTCAAAAATACCGCACAGATTGAAATTATTGAGATTGAAATTATACAGATTGAAATTATAATAAGTGTCGAAAATTGCACGAATACAGGGGCCAAAGTTTTTTCCTCCTTCTTCGTGCGAATTGCTGTACTAATTATTATTATAATTTAAATCTGAGAATATGACGTCATTTACTCCAATTCTCAACGAAGAATTGGAACAATGAAAATTAATGGTGCCGCGCTAAACTCTCGGAAATAAAGGTCCAAAAAACACGCGTTGTAATTAATGTTCGTAATGAATTGAAATTTGGTAAGTTCTCTAGAAAGGACCTATGGTGTACGAAAATATAAAAAAATGGATTTCGAGAATTTGATCATAGAGGCACTGTGTCGCATCTGTAGGCAACGATAATTAACAACTATTCACCGATATATTTACCGAGCCGCGAAGCGGCGAGGTAAGTATCCAACGCTAGCCACCAACACTGAGGTGAATAGTTGTTTTAGTATATACTAAAACAGTGAGATAATACACACCACAAAAATTAATTTGGATGATTTCTTCACTTGTCACGGCTGCAAACCGGGACGCCATTTTCTCTTGAATTGCTCGGAGGTAAATGGCACAGGATATCCGGAGTTTGACGAGCCAATCAGCGCGCGCGTTTAACACTATCCACTGTTTTAGTATATACTAATAAGAGATATTGAAAACGTCATGCATAAAAACAAAGTTCAAAATGAGTTAGGCTCTTTTCCTCCCTCAAAACTATACAGGCCCACCTTACTGTTTTCTTTTAAACCTTCGTTATTAAAAAAGAGTGAAATGCGTTTTCTTTTTTAAATTAAGTGTGGTTTTATCTCAGTATACAGAGTATAGTCCTTTTTTCACGTTTAGAAGGAACAATTAAATTTTTAGGAAAACGTTGTTTTTTCTGATCCCTGACCTCGGTTAAACTCAATTATAAGGTAATCTATCATTACCTTTCATTTCCGGTTGGTCAGTTATGCCGTAAATAAAAGACGAAATGACGAAGCTAAATTAACGCTCGGTAGCCTTAACATCACTAACTCAATAATATTGTGTGGGCCAACAGCATCCCACGTTGTTGAGTGACATTCAGGTCGCGTCATTTCGTCATTTCGTGTTTTAAAGGAGCAGCCAGTCACAGTTATTTTGGCAAAATTACCCTTGAGGGAAACCTGAAAATAACAGTTTACTAAGACAGAAAAACACCAAAGAGAACGGACGAGGATTGATAAGATTAATACCGATTACATAAAAGCTAAATTTTTCAACGTACTAAACCGTGACGCAACTCTTTATATCCGCCCTACTAGGTATTATAGTATTGTACAGAAGTTTCCTGAATTTCATGAATCCCTGAGTACCAATAAGGAAAATTGCGTCACTTGCCTAAAGCGAGTGTACATGGAAGGCAGAATATTGTTATTAACCGGCCCCTTTGACTTCAAAAATTGCCCATAGTCTTTGAGGTTATAGAGCTCCACGTCAAACGTTACGTAAGTTATGTCACATTCTCATATCATTTCACTTTCACTCAATATTTTCTCCCACATACAAGGTCGTACAAAATTTGATGCTCTTATAGCATATGAGGGCAGCCCTGTGTGATTCGATAGCCTCTTCCACATGTTCAGTTACTTTGGGCCGAGGCGTGCAAAAAATTCATACGACTTCTACTGGCAATAAATACGGCAGACACTCTATCGCTAAACGAGTTCATGTATTGATCTACTCACTCACAGCATTACGTAACTGTCGACGCCGTGAGAAGAGAAGACAAGTCGAGTGTTGGGAGTCTCTAACATGCAGAGAATGAGAACTGATTAAACGACGTTGGTCGTTCTTTGGAAGAGGACTGAAGCTAAAGTAAAGTTAACCGACTGCCTAGTTTTAACAGGTACGGTAGACATGGTAGAGACAAGCAGTGTACCGATAACGATATGGCCATAGGCTTTTGCTTACAATCTTTTTTTAATATTATAAATAACCCACACAATCCCACGCTTTTTTGAGAAACGTAGATTTTATCAGTTCAAGCAAGAGATTTTCAAGGTAATTTCTTGGTTCAAGTGAATATATGGAAGATCATCTTTATTTATCAGTCTTTTGACCCCGAGCAGAAATTTAAATACGGCTGCGATAAAAAGCGAGTTGTGTGAGATTGCGGCACAATTAAATGACAAACAGGGTCGAGAAGTCAGGTAAAAAAAATTCCCTTTTCACCGTTCCAGAACGTTGAGCTGATCCATTATAAAGATAAATTCCACGACCAGTACCCTATAGTCAAGCCCGACTTCTTCACAAATGTACAATTTTTCTTTTACAGGAACGAAACTAAGCGCCCTCCCGTTCAATGGCAAAACTAGGGTTATCATTCTCTGGTGGTGGGACTCGGTCGGCGGCCTTCTGTTCAGGAGTCTTGCGCAGACTACTACAAAAGAACGTACATGTAGACTACCTGAGCTGCGTTTCAGGGGGCGGTTACACAGGCACAGCTTACCTGGACTGGAAATACAGGCATGAGAAGAAGGATAACAATAAATGGCATCTGGAATTCTTTGATCACATGAGAGAAGGTGTCGGTCTAATCTGCCACTGCCAAAGACCCTGCCAGGCAGTTTTGGAATCCCTGGCACTTATCGCCTTATTGTTATTTGTTACTCTCCTTGCACCCATCTTGCTGTGGGGGCCATACGCATTTCCGCTGGCATACATTATCGATTTTCTGTTTGGCAGTATTATGAGGGGCGGTGAACCTCCTTGTCCTGACGAAGTTCAACGTAACCCAAACATCACCATTGAAGAGTGTGAACAGGCGCGTAGGACGTCCGACATGATCTACTATCGGTTTGCTTTGTTCGCGATACCAGTTTCCATTTCATTTTTGTCCTATGTCATCAAAGGCTTTGTGGAGAAAAGAAAGGGCTATTTCAATGTTATTACCACCTTTGGTCTAGTGTTTTTTGGTTTGCTGTTTATCCCATGGTTCATAAACGAATTTCTTCGTTTCGTTCCAACTTTGATAAAAATTCTGGTGATTGTCCCTTTCTTCTTGGTTTGGATTTCATTTCCGGCCTTGCGTAGGAACGCTACACTTATGACGGTTTGTTACGGCTACTCATTCGTCATTCAAATACGCGTTTACCATAATAATTCCTTGGGCATCGATTATGACGACAGATTGTTCAGTCTGTTGCTGGGAGTGTCTGCAATTATTATTTGGACTGCTCCTCTTATTTCATCAATACAGCAAAGACTTGGTCACGTGTATGTCAGGTAACATTTAACAACCAGACTGCACGTTGTCGTGCGTCTGTTCAGTAATAGATCACAGATGACGTCAAAATGTGATAAGAACAAAAAAACAGGCACATGTCCATTAGGCGAGTGTGTCACTGATTTTCTTACCACTATAGGACGTCTTCCGCGATCTATCGGTAGGAATCTTTAGCCCGGATTGGACTCCGAGCAAGACTTTGAGATATGATTGATTACCGTTATCGATTTTCAAACCAGTGACATTTTCAGAGTCGTCGCTCTTCATATTGGTTTTAGGAAGAGAGGGAAGCTTATGAGATGACAAGGGAATGCGATATGATAATTAAAAGTTTACGAAGTAGAATTAAGAAGTCCTACTCGATCTGGTGCTCGAACTTGAAAGTCGGTTCTGAATTTGCACACGGCAGCATGGAGTTTGCGTTATCTATACCTCTGTCCCGCGCTCGATTGTGAGTAAGAACCAATCAAATGCGAAAATTATTTGACTATTTAAATAAAGTACATTATTCAATGAGCCATAAAGAGTTGAAATTGTGGGGCATTATCGCGAAGGGATTTTAAATCTTACATGTGTGTGATGTGAATGGAAAGAACGGATGAACTATCTAGTCAGAAAACAAGCAAGTGCAGGAAATGTTAATGCTTGGAAACTGAGCCTGATATTTACGTTCTTATTAATTTGCAGATGGATAATCCAAAAGGCATTTTACTATCCAAAGACTGTCGGCACATGTGGTTGCAGTGGAATCACTTGGAGTGACC
>JAHPZR010010926.1:0-15000 GCA_019787425.1 Platygyra sinensis | reverse complement strand
GCCCCAAGCTGGACGAAAATTCTCATGAAAGAGTCTTCAAATTGAAAATCACACCTGCGCAATTGAACTAACTCGTTAAAGCGAAAAATCCTGCATAACCCAAGACACACAAAATAAGCCAACGTAAGTCAGCTAAACTAGCAGAAGCGGAACGCGATATGCGCTGGATAACATCAGGAGTAACCGGTTCTTTCTTCTTAACCGGAACACTGAGGAGCCTTTTAGCAGATCGGCGCTAGATTCCAATAATTGAATAACCACTGGCGAATTACATGGGTCGGGCTGACCCGCTAAATCATGAAACCACTTAAAGCCATAATGAACTTCGTCAATAATGCTACAAGAAACAGATTTTTGAATTAAACTAAGAAAAAAAAAGAAACATACAAACTAGAAGCGGGAAATATAACGATCTCTTTAAACTGCGAAGCCCATTTTCCCCACGTGTTGAAACCTTTCTCGTATTTCTTAGTTGTATTGACGGTTTTACTTTTAAGAAGAACTGCCGGGAGAACTCGAAACAAGGCCTGGAGGCGGCTGTCTTCAACATGCTGGAAACTAGGCTGCAAAACACCTCTGACAAAATCTGCGGGAACAACATTGCGAAAACAAGTGTCATAAAAAAACATCGAATTAAAATCAATCTTAAAAAAGTACAAAAGGTACTATACTGTGCAAATCTGGAACACGCCACTCGGCGAAAATCCAACTAAGGGACTGGTCAAAAAGTATTGGGGGGGGCGGGGGGTGGGCCGGAGAGAGGGGGTGGGTCATCAGTGTTTGAACCCTTGGTAAGGGGTGGGTCATGCAAGTTTCAGCTACCTACAGGGGTGGGTCATCCTGTTTTTTTTATGGGAATTGGCACACATTTGACACAATCTACAACAAAGGTAACTCTTTTTGCACAAATAAAAGCAAGTGACCCACTCAAACACCAACCCACGATCTGACATGCGCACAGCCATATCACTCAGGTAGTGGCAGCCATAGACAGCAAAGCACCCCTTTATTACAGCCCCAACTCCACACAACACATGTGGGAGCTGTTGGCTATGCGTAAAGAACTTGACAGACTGTGGGTTGGTGTTGGAGTGTGTCACTTCCTTTTATTGTATTATAATATGAAATCTTTTCAGTTACAAAGGACAAAAACTTTTCAAGCCGGATTTGAAAAAGTACACTTGCTGGTGTACAAATAAAAGATGGTAGGGAATATCATTCCTGTAATAGCATCCTAAAATAGTTGGACAAAATTTTCTTATATTTATTCTGAAAGATTCTGGATTTAGGTGTTGTAAGGATGCACTTCGAGTAGCGTAAATATGTTGCTCAGATACTAAAGACAAGTTAAGATTCGACGACTTCTTATTAGGTGATCATAAAATAGTTGACACGTATATAATAATAATAATAATAATAATAATAATAATAATAATAATAATAATAATAATAATAATAATAATAATAATAAGAGATGGTAACTTATGTGTTGTGAAATCTGTACAAAAGCTAACGGATTGAGCAAGTAGTCCCAGGACAGAAACAATCAAAATACTGCACTCGGTTGACATGCTGGTATACAAGAACACCAAATGGCCAAATTGTGTCTACATGATTAAAACTATAACACAAACAGTGGTGATGTATTTTTAATCAAGATACGATGGACGAAAACCGAAGAGTTGATATGATATTGGGTCTACATGCTATTTTTTCCCAAGGATAGGGGACACATGCACAAGGATCTGGGAGCTGTCTGGCTATATTACTCCCAGGACTCACTACAGCCATTTTCTACATGGATCACTGTTCTACGTGCCTTGAGGCCTAGTGTGAAAAGTAAAAGGTCAAGTTTTCTTAGAGTTTACAGTCATGACTTAAAGTTGCAAGGGTAAGGGAAAACAATATAATTTTTGCATAATTTTGTATTGTTGTTAGGAAATAAATCTAAAACGCGAAGAACATTACAATTTCATCCACAAAATGTGTTTTTTTTTCGGATTATGCAGCCAAATATGTCATGTCTTATTGGGGGGAGGGGGGGGGTGGGTCATGTGATTTTCAGTCTCTATTTAGGGGTGGGTCACTCAATTTTGTGCCAAATAGAAGGGGTGGGTCATCTGTTTTCGAACCACCCCCCCCCCCCCCCCTGTACTTTTTGACCAGTCCCTAAAGAAGTAAAACAAGCCACTCGGCCAACTAGATTCATTCGAAACGTATTGAACAAATTGACGATACTCTTTGCGCTCGTGAACAGAAACAATGACCAATGAAAAAGTCACTGGAGTCAAAAGCCACTCGGAATACAGGTACTTAACCCCATGATTCCTAGCGAATAAGAGAATCCTCACAACATCCAAGGGCAAAAATTCCCGAGGGGTCTTGGAAGTAAATGGAGTCAACAACGTATGGTTGATAGTCAAGCGAGCTTGCAAATAGAAAGGACCAAAAAGCATATGCATAAGACGGCCAATAAGGAACAAGTAAAGTCCCAAAAGCGCTGCATACGAGGAGGTGTTGGATTACGTAACCCTAATAATACAATGAATTGGTGGAACGAGCCAATTATTGTCCGCTGTCCATGAGACTGAAAAAGCATCAACAGTTTCTGTATCCGGAACACGAAACCTAGAATCAAATCTAGGAAGATGGGCATTAATGCGTTCGCAAACCTTTCGACGGTATGGGGGCCCCAGATATGATTTAAATGGGCAAAAAAACATTAGGAAGTATACCAGTCGCCAAAATCGATAATGCTGCTGATATCATCAGCACATTGAGAAACAGCCGAACATTGAAATTTCGACAAAAATCGAAAATATCAAGCGCAGTAGAATGCAATTCTTCGTTAGCACTCCCTATATCAACAATACGGACAGCCCCTTGGTTGTCAGAATGCCATTTAACTGACTTGCCCTGAACAGAATCCTGAAATAAAGTTAAAGCAAAATGCACAGCTTTAAGTTCTCTCCATGTAGAGCTCTTTTCTGCCTCAGAAGAGCTCCACATGCGGTGGGAAACTTCCTCAGTGCCAACAGGGTAAGCACCACAGGCTACGTTACTAGCATCTGAAAAGCTAAGTAAAAAAGGCGCTTGATAAGGCACAATGTCTGGAATTAAGGCTAACAATATTGTTATTCCAGAAAAATATTTCTGAAACGCAATCATTATGAAGCCCGATATTGAAGCGAGAATCCCATGTAGATCTGGAGTCTATGACCTTGTACAGAAAACGGGTCTTAAGACGCGTCAAACTACCCAAGACTGGAGACATGGACATAATATGGCCTGTGATTGAGGCACAATCCCGAACCGTAACGTACGGAGCCGATTGAAGAAATTTGTCTAAAAGAGCCATAAAATTGGAAATACGCCTGTCGGTAATAGAAATCGAGCCAGAAACAAGATTCCAGTTCACACCCAGCCACAGAAGTAACTGGGTAGGTTCCCATAGTGATTTAATGGTATTAGCCACAAAACCTGCATTACTTAACGATGTCTGCACAAACAACGAATGCCCCTTGGCAGTTTGCAATGACACACCCTTGCCGCACCCGTCGTCAAGAAACACAACTATTTTAACACCATTTAACCTCCAAAACTTAACAGGAGGTCTAAGGCATTTGATGAAAATGTAAGGGCCCGAACTAGGACCAAAAAGAAAAACTATATAGCAAAAATATTTGACAGTACCGGGAAAAAAAGAAACAGGAAAAACCCAAAAATGTCTGATGGTCTGGGAAAATATCAAAATGGTGATAACCAGACTTAAGATCAAAACGTTAACGTCGGCAGTCGAGCAAGGCTAAACCACGCACGAAATTGGTCTTGGTAAGCCGAGAGCCATTGCTTTATCTCGAATTTAACAAACCCAATAAACAAAATGTTTCTGAGATTAATTTATTCAAAAAAATTCAATTTTTCCTTGTGTCAAAACAACTGTTTACACGCTGATTGATGTCTGGAATGAAACATCAAAACATCACTTCTTAAAATCGGTAAAATAAACACATAACGTTGCTTTCCGATGCGAATGTTCCTGTTCGTTTCGGGCTACAGCAGCGAGTTAAGTTAGCTAACTACAACTCACGGCCGACAGTATCGCAGCTAAATTGTGTCTCCGACACTATATCAAACTGCTTTGAGAATCACCAACTACAGAAGACAAAGATCTCCACCGTCATTTACGCTCCTTTCATTCAAAACTCGAATCAAATGGCCTCTGGGTTAACCACAAGTTTTCCGAGGGTATTTTTTCAACTCCTGCAATTTTCAAGGCAACGTCCAAGCTCTTCGGCTTACAGAGCTGCTCTGATGACAAAAACTGACTTGATTTTTCCAGCATTTTCTTCAAGATTTTTAAATTTCGCAGTTCAATTCTGCTTTCGCTGTAAGTTTTTATTCCACGAGGAGCGACGCTCGAGTCAGGTTTGACAGTGGCGTGATTTTCCTCGACCAATCACAATTCTTTGCTACGCACAGTAACCAATGAAACTGCTTGATTTTGTATAGATAATAGATTACGTCAAATGGTTTTTTTTCGTCTTCGCCAAAGTGGGCAAAGGCGGGGCAAAGGCCGGCCTTCGCGTTATGTTGAAATATTTTGAAACAAAAAAAAGTTTTTCGTTATTATATCAAACAAATAGATTCCACGTTTCCATGCGTCTGTTCAGTAATAGACAACAGAAGACGTCAAAATGTGGTAAGAACATCAGTGGCACACTCGGCTACGCCTCGTGTGCCACTTTTTTGTTCTTAGAACATTTCTAGATAGCAACAAGTAGAATAGAAATAATTAGCCTAACGCCAACATTACGCGGTACGCTCATTTTATATTTGCCGTTTTCAAAACAATCTATAGAGTTTACCTACGTAGCTCGCGCTAACGCTTGTTAATCGACAAGCAACTCTTCACCCCTTAAAAGTGTAAAGAAGCAGTCGTGGTCGTAATGTTGCTTACGACCAAGCGAAAATAGAAGCTCGGAGTTGTAAATCAGAGTCACAAGCACGACGGACTAGGAGTCGGAAGAATCCGGCGAACGTTTCTATTTTCTTCCGATTCTGTTTACGACTCCGTTGAACTTGTAGCCTGCGAGCAGGCTCACTTGTTTGGGTAGGGTATCACGGCCAAAGGCGACAAAGAACCGAGAACCGGCGAAGCCGGCGAGAAGAATGAGGCGAGAAAAAGTGAGCCTGCACGCGAGCTATTGATTTTTGAATTCCGCCCCTCGCCAGGTGTCAAGTCGGCATTTCACATGCGTCAATAGGAGCGAAGGAAAAAGTAAACAAACATGACAGCACATTGCACGCAACGTGGAGACTCGGAGGATAGTCAAACTTCATGGATGGCGCGATGACTTAACTTTCAACTGTTGACTTTGGGGATTTGTTTTTTTAATTCGAAACCACGTACAACAGAATTTCCATTTGAACTATAACGGCTACATTTGAGAAACAACAAATATTGAAAGCTAAAGAAACATGTGAAAGCCAATTTGATAACAACAAAACAAATAATCTCTTCGCCGTATTACTTTTGAACGAAGCGAATAAACTAAACAAACAAACCGCGATCGTTGCCGCAAATTGACGTATGCCTTCTCTGCTGATGCAAACAGACGTTGTGGCACAGGATCGTGACTAAAAAGGTCATTTACATCTTGTAGCGAAGCACAGGTCAAACCGAGAGGTTGTCCTTCCTTAACCTGGTCTTCAATTAGACCTATCAACGGGCAAATAACTAGAATCATACCGTTCGGATACTCTCCTTCTCAAATCTTCTTCTGTTCGATCGCTGTGGATAACAGGTAAAAAAAAAACTCGTACCGAAACCGGTAGGCATCACTGCGAAAACATCCCTCCTTTCCAGTGAACAATTCACAGCTATTTTCTGCTCTAGTTTTATTTCTGCTCTAGTTTTAGTTCAAAGCTTAAGTCAGGATTAATCGAAAGCTTGAGGAACGCTCCTTGAACAAAGCCTACAGACGGTTCGCTTGATGTGAAATGCAGTAAGCTTGCACTGGTTTCTGTAATCTGTCCATTTTAACCAATCGGATCGCTGCGTTCGTCAGCGAACGCGGGGAATTCAAAAATCAATAGCTCGCGTGCAGGCTCACTTTTCCTGGCCCCATTCTTCTCGCCAGCTCGCGGTTGCAGCTCCCGCACATTTGCCCGCGATATCCTACCCAAACAAGTGAGCCTGCTCGCAGGCTATTGAACTTGAAAATCATCCTTAAAGGGACACAGTGAGTTATAGGACTGCGCTGACCTGGACACTAGTTTTCACACTAGTTTTCTCACTCTGAAAAAAGTTCACCTCAACCTGAAATCAAAGTTCATCTAGAAATCTGCCTTAATATTCGCAGTGTTTTGCTTGATTTTCAATCGTTTGCTAAAAAATCTGTTTTTGAGTGTCCTTTTGTTCATCCTGTGATTTTGTTTTTGTCAGAATTGGTAAAGTAAAAAAAGGTATGGATCGTGTCTCTGTTGCATGCAAGTTAGCTATGAATTGGTATCTAATGCGCATGTGCGCCAGCTGACTGTGTCCTTTTAAATGAACTCTTTCCAACAGATGGTTCACGATCAACATGAGTTTTGTACAATTCCATCGCAAACTGTTTCAAATGACCAACGTGGGACCCAATCCTCCGCCAGTTCTCTCTCTAAGCGACGGCGGCCATATTGAAAACCTTGGTATTCTTCCTCTGCTGAAGCTGAGATTGAAGAAAATCATCGCAGTACATGGCGGTCGCACGCTATCGGACCTGGACTACGGTCGAGAGCTTCTGTTAGCTTTGGACATTGCCAGGAAGAAGTTAGGATGCTCATTCTTAGGAATGGATGGAAGAGATATTGCTGAAGATATTCGAGACAAGTTTGTGGAGAGAAGTCCCGGATCACAACCAAGCAGTTATAGGTATAATGAGAAAGAAGAAGGGTTTTGAGGGCCAAGTCACGTTTGTATGATATGTCACATGCTTTCAGTAGTAATCGTATCTATAAAAAATTTCTATATTCTGATAAGTTTTCTTCGAGCTTTTCTGGAACGTAATTGGGGTTTGATCACACGCGTGTTTAATTACAGGTACCATTATCGGCCATTCCCACATCAATTACTTGTGCTTAAAAAGCTTCCTTCTTTCTCGTTCTCTATGTATTTCTTAATTACTTTTAAACTCGAAATTTGTTATCGATACTTCGGTAATTGCTTGACATTCTCTGTCTTTGTTATTCTTTTGACGCATGATTTTGGAGTTAATGCACTTAAAAAGACTTTAAAATGTGTATATCTTTATAAAACCGCTTTAAAAAAACTGCTATAAATTTCGCTGAAAACTCAGCCTCGTCAAGCACGTTCCGCCATTTTGGATTCAAGATACCCTGGTACCCAGTGTATGATGTACCAAGTGTCTTGGCCAGTCCACAGGCTTCATGTAAGGCCTCACATAGGGTGTCTCACATTTCTCCTTCGTCAAGTATTACTCTAGGAAGTTTTATATAATTAATTAAAGCGGTTTTATAAAGATATACACATTTTTAAGTTTTTTAAGTGTATTAACTCCAAAATCGTGCGTCAAAAGAATAACAAAGACAGAGAATGTCAAGCAATTACCGAAGTCTATCTTATTCTTTTATCGCTTGGACAAAAGAACTTTCTGAAGCATGTTATCGATACGTTTTATTAATAATTGGATCTCGTGTCGTACAATTCAGGCAGTGCATGTAATCGTGCCTGCCTTACCCAGTGCACTCGCGCGATTGTTCCTTGAATTGTACGACATGAGGTCCAATTACTTACAATATTTATCATGCGGACGCGCTGTGGCTTCATGGTTAGTGTGCAAGTGCTCGCTCAGGATCGTGTTGTCCAGACTGGAGCCCTGGCCAGGGTCATTGTGTTGCATTCTTGGGCAAGACACATCATTCACTCATGTGCATATACAAGCGAAATAAATGCTCGGGGGTAACTCTGCGACAGATAAGCATCTCATTCATGGTGGAGAAGAAATAAATATTCGCTTTATTCTACAAATCAATCAATGCGAACTCTGATTGGTCAATCACCTATGGTTTACTGTGCTAGTAAACTGATGGAAAAATCGTTCGTCGTCTGAATTATAATGTAAAAGCAAAAGACCACAAGTTTCTGTGGTTTATACCATGATAAACCACTTGGGATGCTGGAAGAACACTCGAAGAATTGGTAAATCATCCGCCTGCGGCTCGTGATTTACGAATTCTTCTCGTGTTCTACCAACATCTCGCGTGGTTTATCAACCTATAAAACATAGAAACTTGTGATCCGTTGCTTAAGATACCGGAGTTAGCACCGACCCACTTGGGTTGTATACAGACTTTCACGAAATATTTCTCAAATTCATTAATAATTCATACGTTTGATAGCCAATAAAAAATGGTTAAATTTGTCACGTGCATGAGTTTTGATACCCAATGAAAACCTAGATGAAAACCACACGTGTTTTGGAGATCGTATCCAAACACACGTTGCTTTCATCTGATTCCTCATTGCATATCAAGATTCACGCATCAAAACAAAAGAAATTAAGCATAAGAACAGAATTTAAAAAAATTAGCATCCTTGGGAATTTGCATTTTAAAACATAATTTTCACAATAAAACTCATGAAATTGGAAATTAAAACTGTTTTAAATACACATACCGTCCGATACTAAATACTGTTCCATAAACAGTTTTCGGTGGATATATATCTCTTTACCTACGTTTTGCTCCACTTCAATGACAAATTTTCTTTGCCAACAATTCAGACTCAAGCATAACGATTTCCTTAATATGTAAGTCAAGCGCTTTGAAACCTAATGTTAATCAGGTAATAGCTGATCGCACCTCCCGAAGGAATGGATATTTTTCTTTACCCAAGTAATTCGCTATTCGTTAAAATAGTTTGCGCGTATTTGTTTTATACCTTGATGACGGGGAATACGACTTTCTTGACTTAATTCTCTTCTTCGTAAACCATTTTTTGGCTCCTACATCGTGCCACTCCTTCCTCGCTCGTGGTTAGACGCTAATGAATCATGCATACAAACGCGTTCTTTCGGAAAAGGGGAAATATTTAACACTGCATAATTTCAAATTGTTTCGTTTGCGAAAACATGTCACTGCATAATTTCCTATTGTTTCATTTGAGAAGCCATATCAAAAACTCGTGCTTCGTGTTTCATCCGGGGTTCCAAACACCTCGAAACAATAAAAGCACTCGGCCTGCGGCCTCGTGCTTTCATTACTTTCTCGGTGTTTGGAACCCCTGATGAAACACTCGCACTCGTTTTTGATATATTACATCAAACACGAGAGACAGTGTTTCATCGGGATATCCAAACACCGAGAAGCGAGTTGAAAATACGACGCGCAGCGGAGTATTTTTGACGAAATTCGAGGTGTTTGGATAGCCGATGAAACACTGTCTCGAGTGTTTGATATATCTTCTCAACCGAAACAAAAACTGAGGATTAAACGTCAAAATCTATGCTAATTAAGACCGGGTATCCAAACCTCCTTCACGGTTGTGTTTTTCTTTGTTTTAACTTGATGAATTATTAATGCGTTTGAGAAATACCTTTTACTTGTAACACTTCATTATAATCGATACCTTCAGAAGGCTAGTCAAGCTTAAACAAAGGAAATCATAACGGTGTTAACTGATAACTGATCTTAATTAGCATAGATTTTCACGATTTCATTTTGCCGTTTTGTTAGTCTCGATCGAAAATTATATCACACACGAAATAGCGTGTTTTATCACATTACAGTGGAACCTCGGTTTAACGAAGTCGGTGGGGACCGCCCAATTTTGTTCGTTAAATGGAGGGTTCGTTATATCGAAAACCTCGATATAACGAATTTGAGAGGAAACGACCAAAATGTTCGTTATATCGAGGTCAAAGTTAATGATTGATTTGTAACACAGGTGACTTCTGTGGAAATACTATGGTGGCAATGCCCATGACATATAATAAGCCGTTGACTGAAAGGTTGCTGTCTCTTTACCATAAGGATTAAAGTATTTGTTGACTGTTAATCTGTTCAGCGTTTATCTTCTGTTGCGCGTTGACATGCTAATACGTTATATCGAGGTAGATTTTACGTTTCGGCTTCCGGATTATGTTCGTTATATCGAAGAATTCGTTATATCGGGTTTCGTTGTATCGAGGTTCTGTTTCATACATTTTACTGTAACTTGGGCCGGGACATAGAATATCGTTCGTTATATCGAGGACTTCGTTAAATAGAGGTTCGTTAAATCGAGGTTCCACTCTACAAAACACCTCAAAGTTCGTCAAAAAGTCTTTGGTTACACGTAGCATCATCACTTTCTAAAACCAAAAACTACAGAGCCACCAAAGTTATTATCTTCATCAGGCATGAGAGGGGGTAAATTTATATCTGTAAACAACTTTTCAGCTCAAAGAACATGCTCCATCTAAAACATGCAGGCCCATATGGCGGTGCGTGACATAAAGCTATGAACGTGTTTGTCGAAAAACTTACTTTTCTCGGGATTTTTAGCTTTTTTAGAAGTTAAAGTATTAGGAAAAGTGCTTGTTTAAATGTTTGCTTGATCAGTTTCAGTAATCAGTGGCCTAGATAGCCAAAGTAAGTTCCAGATGTTTACACTATTTTCCGGCCGTCATGTTGCAGGTACACCATTTCCAACATGGCGGCTCCGTACCGCGCTCTGTAAATTTGTGCAAAATATTTCGACAAGTATTTGAAGATCGGGGAAATGTAGAGACCCAAAACTTGGAGAAGTGTCTTAATTATTTATCTCATATAACACTGTAAGTTCTTGAGCTCTTAAGTAATTGCGTGGCTGTGCAACCCAAGAATACTCCGCTAGGTGTCGTATTTTAAACCTTAGTCTTGGCGTTCGAAAATGTATACAAACACGGTCTTTCGTGTTTGAGATATTGCATCAAAGCAATGAAGGTAAGTTCAATTAAACGTCTGTGCATTTGAATGAATAAAGGAAGAATCTTACTCCCATATTATCATTATCATTATCATTATCATTATCATTATCATTGTTATTTTCATTCAGGTTCAAAGTGTATTATTATGACAAGAACCATGACAGTGACGGAAAGACTAAAGTTGGCGAAGGAGAAGTCCTGTACATAACCCCTAGGCATCCTAGCAAAGCAGTAAAAACTTCAAATTACGTGACATGGGAGAAAGAGTTGCGTGACATTGATGTAGACCTTGAGGCAGGCCTTTGGGGAACTGGACCGAAATTATCAGCCGAAGAAGCTGATCGTCTGACGTTCTGTTGCTGTGAGTGTTGCCATGGAAGCATTTGCCGTGGCCTATCTGAAGCCATATGTGGGTCCTTTCCGCATCATTTAACTTATAATCAGTTTCTCACGCCAACAATGTTCTCGGCGTACCACAGGGAGGGATACCGCGCGAGCATGGAAGCGAAAGTAGCCGACTTCGTGTCCGATAAGCCTGCCATTCCCGGCACTCCAGTAATCTTCGTAGTTTGAATAGTAACAATAATAATGATGAGTGGAGGAGGGAAGTGTTTCGTTTGATTGATTAATTCGATTTGTTTGTTTAAGGTGGCTCAAAACAGTTTCCAGCACTTTGATATTGATGGGTCGCTGTAACCATTCTTTATCACTTGATCAGGCTACAATCATGGTATCAAAAAACTGCCCCACCATTGGTTAACACGTTGTTACCATTTCTGCAACACAATAGGTTACCATAGTAACAATATGATCTACTAAGAACACCCATTAGGAGTTTATAATCCAAAAACGGCACGGTGATTTTTTTTCATATTATCAACATTTGATAAGCACGATAAGGCGCAAGTTTTGGCAAAGTTTAAAAAAATTCTGTAGGTGAGGTTTAGAGCCACCTTAAATCTTCGAAAATTTAGCAAACGCTTCCCTTGCATTGTTGTGATCAAATCATGAGACAGCAATGTCACGTGATTAAAAAAGCACATGGGAGGGGGGGGCATAGAGAGAACAAAACGAGTCTCGTGTCATGTCAGCACTTTCTAGATTACTGTTTTGTTGTTTTGATTAAGTCCTTGCAGCACGTCTACAACATGTACAATGTGTTGCCAATATTATGTATTTGCCATGTTTAGTAAAGTTTGGAGTTGAGAGCATTTTTTGCTTAGTTACGAGTGAGCTTTTACTGTCGGAGCAGTTTATACCCAAGCTTGATCAAAGTGTGTAGTTTTTGGACTTATGATTACAAGCAAAAAATGAACGGCATGATGTGCCGAGGAAACGCCTACCCGTGTGACTGCAAGTAGAGGTTCTCAGACAGAAACGTTTTTGTGTCGTATGGGTAGATTTTGAGAAAAGTGTCATTAAAACCGGTGCAAGTGCCCAGTCTTCCTTTAAGTGGGTCTTATATCCTAAAAAAAATTATTTTTTTAAATTTTATTTACAAAACAGCTCTGTGGGACAGTTTTGGTACCGCGTCTGAAAGAACTTCGCACTCTGACTTCAAAAATGAGTCTTTGGCTGTCACATGCTACACCAGTTAATTACTAATTACACCATAATTATTATAAAGTGGTTCTAGTGATACTTACTTAAGAATGGTTCGAGAAGCATGGATGTTTATCCTGTCCATAAGCAAGTTGTCTCAGGTGACAAACCTCAGAAAACAGTATTTTGAAGGAAATGGCAAGACGTTGATTAACAGTGAATGACTGAGAAAACATTTCATAAATTAAAAGTTCTATTCGTTCGTTTATCACCTAGATAATTGTGTCCTTTACTAATCTTGAAAAATTGACAAACTTATTGAGCTGGGTTAAAACGCAATGGAGATATCCTGCTTGAAATCTATTTATTCTTTTTAATCAAAAAGGCTTTAAAGTTTTGTTGCGGTGTCCCCGAACCCAAATAAGCCCTGTGACTGAACAGGAATGGCAGAGGTAGGGAAGGTGTATCGAAGGGATTTATATAAATATATCTTTCCTGTATAGTAGCTTTCTGTATAGTAGCTTTCCTGTGTAGAATAAGTAAAATGTACTGAATTGCATCCCTTGAAAGTATTTTTGGCTTCTAAACATCCTTTGCTCTGAGCGTTCAGTGGCGGATCTAAGGGAGGTGCCCAGGGGGCCCTGCTTATTTTGGGTAACAAATCAAAAAGTGACAAAAGGGAAAGTAAATCAAAACCGGGTCCCCCTCTTAGCTCAAGATCTCGATCCGCCACTGGCGTTGCTATGTTGAAATATAGCTACCAGTGTGCCGAGATTTGTTCATTTGAATGCAAATCAAGAAGTAATTGAAGCAAAATCGTTTTAAAACTGATGTTTTACAAATGTCCCGAGTCGTTTAATCTCCATGTTTCCAAAACATGTTTGTTGGGGATTGGGTCGAGTAATCATGGCGGCAAGACGTGTCACTGTCGCTGCGTAAATTTGTGGACGGGAAGTACGCCCAACGTTGAACTTTTACGTTATTTTTGTATTCTAACATCTTGGTAATGAAAAATCGATGCCAAAATCTGGTGGTAGACCCGACAGCCTCTAATGTCTAAAAGAAACGACCGAGAAAACAGATCATCAAGCTCGTCTTCACAACAGACGTCATCGCCCAAAAGAAATCGTCGCTCTAGCAGCACTGAGATGGAAGACACCAAACAATCTGAGGCCCTCAGCCTGGAGCAGTTTAAGCAAATTATGGACAAACTTTCTCGTTTAGATAACCAAATGCAAGAGCATTTTGGAAACCTGACATCCGAAATTTCAATCTTGAGACACGAAATGAAACAAGAACTTGACGGTGTGAAAAAATCCCTGAGGGACGTAGAAAATCTATAGAGGCGGCTTGGGATTCAATCAACGACATTCAAGAAGAAATAAAAACCCACAACGACTACAAGAAAACATGCCAACAAAGTCTCGACTCTCATCGCCAAGAGTTAGACCTGCTCAAAGTAAACCTCAAAAAAGTTGACAGCCAACAAGCTGAAATCGAAAATTTGAAAACGAGGCTGCTTGAAGAACAGGAGAAAATTATCGCATTGGAGAACTATTCTAGACGGGAGAATCTTCGATTTATGAATGTACCTGAACGCAAGGACGAAAATTGCATGGATGTAGTGTATAATATAATAGAAAATGACATGAATATCAATGTAGAAGATATCCACTTCCATGCAGTTCATCGTGTTGGGAAACCGCGCTCAGAAGACGCCTCCAAAAGCGCCCCGAGACCAATTATTGCACGCTTCCTCAGCAGGGAAGACAGAGACGCAGTCTTTAGAGCGAGAAACAGGTTGAAAGATTCAGCGAGAGCTAAGGATGTTTACATAACGCAAGATTACGCAAAAGCGATACAGCAGGAAAGGAAAGTATTAATCAAAGCGATGTTTCAAGCAAAGGAGCGAGGTTTGAGCGCAAAAGTTATCGATAGAAAGCTTATTATCAACAATGTTATTTACAAAGTGAATAATATTCCTGAAGACCTTAGGCCTCCTCAACCTAATGCACAGCCTTAATCGAGTCATTTAATCTAAATTCTCTGTTTTTTCTATTGTCACGCAAACGTACGGCTGCTTCCCGTATCAGACTAAGTTCTTCTGAGACTCCTTATGGTCCCAACCAACGGACTTTTAATGTTTTGCTTGATTTCTTTGTTTATTTTAGACTCGCAACTTTCTGTTTTTGGTGGCAATATTTATTTTCTTTCTTTAGTCATACAAATTAGATGCATACTCGAAACGTCTCTACGTTTTCCAATTGCTTTTATAAGCATCCACGAGTTATCTCATATAACGGCGAATTAATAATCTGCTCATTAAACGTGAGAGGTTTGTCCGCGAACATCATGAAAAGGCGTGAGACCTTCCGTTGGCTTAAGATGAAGAAATATGCCATTTATTTTCTACAAGAAGTTCATTGCACAAAGGACAAAGAGCACATATGGTCCGCGGAGTGGGGGTATTCTGCCATATTTAGCAGTTTCTCTAGCGCCAGCGCCG
>JAHPZR010010925.1:40000-45000 GCA_019787425.1 Platygyra sinensis | reverse complement strand
GATAGATCTCGGTGGGCTCCACATCCAAAATTGTTCACCATGTCATAAACTATAATTGTACCAAGTTTGGTGCTTTTACCACAAAACCCACAATTCTTTCACCATTCTGCCGGACATTAGAACTTCTCACACAATTAAATCCAGAATTTAGACCATCAAAATGGAGTGATATTTTTGTACATATTGAAACATAATTTTCTTTTTCAGGTATTAAAATGCCAAATTTCAGCATGAAGGTTCTTAAATAACTAGGCTCATATTTTTTTTTAACAGCTTTATTGGGTACTACACAAATAAATAACAAGAAAAAAAAGGCAAGACCCAAAAGGGGTAGGTGCAATTAAAGGTGAATTAAAACCTAAAATAAATCAACATCATACAGAACCAACCATAAGAAGAAAGAATAAATTAAGAATGGTGTGGACATGATAGGACTAGCGTCCACATGCAGGGGTATTTAACGTCATATACCCTTGAGAGCTGAGTGGTCACCAGTTTAGGGACAAAAAGTTGAAAAGCAATAGGCGAGCAAAAACTGGTTGGGGGTGCTAGCTTACAAACATAGTTCCAAAGCTTTTACTGTATTAGCTACATTCACTTCTCTGTACGCCTAATGTTAAACTCCATGGCTTCAGTGTCACATGAATGAAGATGTTGCTCCCATATTGCCCCACATGAGAACAGAACAGAGGTCCACTTGACATGAATTAAGAATAGCTGACTCTTAGGATCGAGAAACGCCGGTCAACGACCCATTTGGCAAATCGCTCATATTTTGCCCAAAGATACCCTTAGGTGACCTAATTCTAAAAATCATATTTAAAGATTCCAGCGAATTTTTATTTTTTAGAAATTCGCGAAAATTTGAAAGCGCGGTCGAAGTGCGGTTTTTCGTGTAATAAAATGACCGAAATAAGGTGCGAGGACGAAGCGCTGCTAAGGTCTTAAAATAAATTCAATTGACTTCAAACTTCACACAAATGTGGAACAACCATTCTAATTTATTTTTCGTTTTAAACTAATCTCAGATATGTTTATCTAGTGGTTTTCCGAACCATTTTAAAAACACCTCTCAAGCGTGTTAAAAATGGCGGCACAATGTAGGTCATGTTGAACAGCATAAAAGTGCATCTGGTACCTCACTTTTCGATTATTTTACTTTACAGTCTTAAAATATCATTATTAAACATATACCATGCCAAGTTTCATGCTCGAACTCGCAGTATTTCCCTTTGAGAAAAACGAAAATCTATGTCAATGTGTTGGGCGCAAGTGACACAATATTTATACACAAACAAGAGACAAATCAATTTCAATGGCGAAAATAAAAGGCTACCATTAATTAAAAATCCTGTCAATTCACTGCTATCATTGAAACATACTTTCCACTACATAAAAACTGTTTTTAGACGTTTTGGAAACGCTTTAACTTTGTTTGATTTCATGTTTGCCGTCATATCTAGTTTGTCATCCAGTGTGTTCCTGTAAACAGCACCGTGAGCTTTGAGTCCGTTAAGACAAAATAATGGGTCAACTTGGAATGCTGTCAAGTTAGCATTAAGGACGTTAAAAGCCAAGACTTAAAATTAATCGAGTTAAAATGTCTTGAAGCAAATTAGAATGGCACCCTTACTGATTCTAATTTGGCAAACATCCGATCTCGGTTCAAGCTCAAGAATTCGAGAGGTTAATCCGGCAATGTATTACCGGTAAAACAACAAAATCAAACCGAGGTCATCAGAAGCGTAAGTTAAAAGTTTGAAATAAATTACGCCTATGTAAATTGGAAACAACTGAAAACTGTGGAACGGTCCGACCCAAACAAATAAACAAAATGTTTTAAAATGTGACTAATTCCATCTGAAAATGTTACAGGAAACGTACCTAAAAGCTGTTAATTCCCCTCAATACCACTCCACATTGTATTAAAGAGCCCAAGCTTTCTACTGTAAGAAACGGGCCACATGAGTCTGTTTTTAAAATATCGGCAACCGTTCTGCGTCGCTGATATTCGAGACTCAGTAAAAGTGTAACACAACCGTATGACCAGCCCAGTCACGCTTTCACTACTTTTGCTCAAATGATTAACATTTCACAATTTACATAAACCGATTAAAAGTTTAAAGCAGTGACAGTAGATTGAAATGCGATTTTTAAAGTTGCCCTAGCCAGGAACAATTATTTCTTGTTCTTGAATGTCTTTTAGCTGTAGCTACAGGGGGGAGGGGATACTCCTGGAAATTTCAGATATCGTGTGTGCCGGCTAGGACTACATGGTCTCTCATAACGCCAACATTGAAACAGCAGATGACTCCTGAGGTATCACCAAGCTAAATAATTTTCAGTTTAGCTCAGTTCCACTGAGTCAATTACCTGTTAGTGCGTGTATTGCATTGATCATGCAACCTCGTTCCCAGGGTTTTCCCTTTTTCCTCCCCATTTTCAAAGGGCAAATTGTTGACAATGGACAAGTGGAAAAACAGTTAAACCGAAAAAGCGTTTTGAACATATTTAGCGTTTACCAACAGGCAATTGAACTGGTTGTAATGCTAATCGTATCTGATAGAATCTCAAGTTTTATTTCCATACACACGGGGGTTACATACTACTAGATGGGCGTGGCCGGGACAGCCAACTTGCTTGTGAACCACCGTGTGAAGGGATTGTAGATTGTGCCTACGCTTTACCCTACTAGGCCTCTGTGTTATTCTTATGAACTGACGATGTTGTTACAATGATATTTTTTTAGCTTTATGCTAATGGTCAAAGGTTTCTTTCAAATTTGCAATAGGCCCTTTGCAGGATCCGGTCACATGGTACAGAATAAATTACGCTGGGACTCAAATGGCGCAGTGGGACTTTCAAAACAAAGGAAAGTCGGGCAGGACTAGTGAGAGTTCTTTTGTTTGGGAAGTCCCACTGCGTCATTTGCGTCCCAGCCTAATTTATTCCATACCATGTGACTGGATCCTGTAAAGGGCCTATTTAGTCAGACATCGCTTTCTTTGGTTCTGCTGTAAGCATCGTTCTCTATTGTACTTGGATTCTGACACTGCCTGCAGATGCAGTGCAGCCTCGCCTTCAGAAAGTCATCACTCTGTAACAGCATTTTTTTTGGAAAATAGTTGTCCATAAAGAAGCAGCTGACTTATTTAAGATCCACTTATTTAAGATGACACTTCAGGTCATTTTCTAAAAAATTACGAACACTGAAAGCGGTTTTCTAACGGTAAGCGCGCTCGTCCCTGGAGCGCAATCGAGCGGTCTGGGCTTGAGCCCTGGCCAAGGATACTGTATTGTGTTTAAAGTGACTCTCTCTATCCAGGAGTCTAAATGAGTACCGGCGCATTGTTGGGGAAATCTAACAAATTAGGGGGAAATGACTAGTGTCCTGTCCAGAGGGAGTAGAAATACTCCTAGCAGCTTCATGCTACAGAAACCGGGAAAAGCTCTGGACACTATGAGCCAGTCGACTCCAAGGCTTCACTATTTTCTTTTTGAGGGGGGGATCGTAATATTTTTGTAGAGGAGAGGGAGGAGGAGGAGGAAGATACTTTGGAGGGAAAACCGTAATGGCCAAATTCGCTGCAATGATTAATTTACCTTTATCGACTTAAAGATAGATGCTCTATCGTACTTGGTTTCTGACACTGCCCGCAGATGCAGCGCAGCCTCGCCTTCAGAAAGTCATCACTCTGTAACAGCATTTTTTTTGGAAAATAGTTGTCCATAAAGAAGCAGCTGACTTATTTAAGATCCACTTATACCTTATTGGTACTTAATTTCGCGTTTTTTGTGATTGTAAAAAAATCGCGAAATTAAAGACCCGCGAAAAAAAATTCTCGCAAATTTAAACACGCAAAATTTAATACCCATACAAAAAATTCAAACTGTAGAAAAAAATGATTTATTCGTAATGGCAACAAAATTTACAGGATATTTATCAACAAAACGCAAAATATTAACTGGTTTCTACTCGTAAATTCCATTTTTGAATTTGTGAAATCGTTAAATGTATGCATGGAGAAGTTAATCTACGCTACTGGTGTCATCTTCATCTGAATCGCTAGATTCGTACAAATCCCTTAGGATGTCTTTCGTACAGTCGTCAAAATTGCCATTAATGGCTCCTTGTAGTTCTCACTCACAAGTTTCTTGTAGCGTTCCAACACTAACATATTTTTGGAGGTGGAGTCGAGTTCGATGCAAACAGTGACAGGGATTTCAAGGCCACCCTGTACGAGTGGTGATCGTCGATGCTTGGAATCTATTACCGTCACTTTGACGTTCCCACCTCGTGAAATGAGAAAACGAGTGCATCTCGAAATCTCTCTTGGTAAATGACCCACAATTGAATCAGCTAACCGTCCTGGAAGTCGCTTGGTTGCTGCTATCGCATAACGATCATGAATATTGTTTCTTTCATGGATGCAATGCAAGGTTTCTCCAATTACTGGTTTCCAGATATCTTGGTAGACGTGAAATCCTCGCAAACCACACCGGAAGGAGGTTCTTATAGAATCACTCATCCTGCTCGTGTTGACAGTGTAGAAAATACCGGAATATTTTGGCAAGTACCTCGTACAACACTGACTGAACGACGAAAACACGTGCAAAGATAAAGTTCTGACTGACGCAAGCATCAAACCTGTCAATCTGTCAAATGTAATTGACCTTTGTACTTCAGTTGTTGTACCCTCGCTAATCTTGAGAGTCGCTTGAGTATTTATCATGTCTTTATTTCAGTTTGGGTTTACTGTTAAAGAAACAGTAAATTCCCAAAACTCTGCTGCACACTCTCAACCTGCAAATGCTGGTGCATGTGCCTTTTTACCGGAGCAGGAGGCTACTAATCTTGGAAGCGAGGAATACAATGAAGTTGTATTGTCGGTGGGAGACGCTGTAGATCCTAACAAGAACTTGTCATCGAAAAGAAAGCGGGGAAATTACAACCATTACTCTCCCGAATTGCGTGCACAAATCGGTAAATATGCTAGCGA
>JAHPZR010010925.1:17500-37500 GCA_019787425.1 Platygyra sinensis | reverse complement strand
GTAACTACAGTCAAAAGGATCTTTCCCAAGGCCTAATTTTTATAATCAAACTGATTAATTTAGGTTGTTAACTCATCTCACGAATATAACATGTGTCTTTTGAGCTGAGTATGTTACATAGATTTTCGAATTTCTCAAAGGGAAATAATGGGAGTTCGAGCATGAAACTTGGCATGGTATATGTTTAATAATGATATTTTAAGGCTGTAAAGTAAAATAATCGAAAAGTGAGGTACCAGATGAACTTTTATGCTGTTAAACATGACCTATATTTTGCCGCCATTTTTAACACGCTTGAGAGGTGTTTTTAAAATGGTTCGGTAAACCACTAGATAAACATATCTGAGATTAGTTTATAACCAAAAATAAATTAGAATGGTTGTTTCACACTTGTGTGAAGTTTGAAGTCAATTGAATTTATTTTAAGACCTTAGCAGCGCTTCGCCCTCGCACCTTATTTCGGTCATTTTATTACACGAAAAACCGCACTTCGACCGCGCTTTCAAATTTTCGCGAATTTCTAAAAAATAAAAATTCGCTGGAATCTTTAAATATGATTTTTAGAATTAGGTCACCCAAAAGTATCTTTGGGCAAAATATGAGCAATTTGCCAAATAGGTCATTGACTGGCGTTTCTCAATCCTAACAGACAGCTACTCTTAAAATCTGCATAAGTGACTTAACCAATTGTCTTATTTGAGTAACAAGTCCATGCCATGGGACTTTTGCTGGTTTATGTTTAAAATACTATAATTCCCAGGAGTCTTCCCAGGAGAGAGGGCAGGGCACAGCTGAAATTGATTAAATTAAGTGCATAGATGTGTTTAATTTCTTTTGCTTATGAATTTGGTTGAGCTTAATTTATTGAGAAATAAATAAAAATTATTACAAAATTTCATTTCATTTGTAACATAAGTTTCATAAAATGCCACATAATGGAATATAAATTTAAATAAAACTAAGAATCTCAGTAAAAGATAAACAACCAGGGGTGGGTTTCTGAAGACAACAGCTCGGACAGGCCTTCCTTGGCACCTTTTTATTGAATCACCAAGTCCACAAGCTCTGAAATGATATTCCTCATGTCCCCTTTCTCATCATCACACCCAGAAACGAAGCTGTCTCCCACAACACAAGTTATGATTCTTGGCACCTCTCACATAATTCACTGACGTGCTCAAGCTTGTTGTTTGACTGAAGGTCAGAAATTTGCTCTTGAAGACTTTTTAACTCTCCAGCTCAAGGGAGTCATTGGTTTTTTTCTCTGCCAGTTCCATACTAGTCTCAAGCTGATCAGAGAATGTTTGGGATGGCAAGGCTTCAGGGGCCAGGGGGGAAGTCCTTTGCGTCATGGAGCTGCAAGTCCAACACAATTGAGCTGAGCTGGTTAACAACTCACTTAAATGTAGCAGACCACCTTTTAATGCGAAAGTGGCAGCTACATACACAGTACTTGACATCATGTTGAAGTTCGTGGAATTTGCTGATTTGCCGGGGAAAAGTTCCCAAGGTGATACGCCTCGAAGCTCATCAAGAAATCTTCTAGATATCTTGTTCTTTGAAAAATCTGTGTGGTTTCCACAGATATCCTCTGTGACAACATACCAGTGCTTTTTGGGTCAAGTGAAACATACAGATACATATACTCTATTTATCCTCTAAATTTAGAGTAGCTGTACAGCTAATATCCTCCAAAAATTAAGCTATTAAGACATGACAGAAGAAAATAACAATAAAATAGGCTGTATCACAATTCCATTATTACTAGACCAAAGACAATATTATACATGCAGAGGGAAATATAACTAAATCTATTGTGAAAAAGCTTCATATTGGAAGATCTCCTCCTTGAATTGTAGAAAATGTGATATTTGTAAGTGTCTAGGAGAGGGTTCCACAATTTGCTAGCTATGTGATGTGCTTGTAACCCTTGAAAGACTCAAACTCTTAAAGAAAGGCAAGGTTCTTGTTAATGGTTTGCCTACCTCCATGCTGTACTGGAAACTAACTTTTCCAATACGTGCTTTTGAAAATATAAACAAATGAGAACCCATTCAGCCTCACTCAAAAGGGGTTTTATTGGGAACATTTTATTGTCACCTGATTTCTTGGGTCCAGAGTTTATGTTGTCATTTAAGAAAGTTTTAGAAGCCGAAATGAAAGAAGTGATTATTGTAACACATATCATTACCTTCTGTATAATCCTATGTGTCTCCCTTTATTGTCTTATTGTAGTTCATGTTGTGATTTCAATAACAATGTTTACAGAGCAGAAGAAGTGATGATGGGGGATTTAAATTGCACTTTCTGACATATTGTGAGGTGTCAGGGAGTAACAAAGAAGCTTAAGAGCATTCCTCAAAGCATGAACGTGACATACGTTCTTAATGAGCCCACAAGAGTCACTAGGGAATCCCAAACTCTTACTGACATTGTATGTGCTTCTCAACCGCAGAACATTACCTCACTGCTGCAGATGAACCTGGGGTGAAGAGGAATGCTGGACAGTACTACTATACGTCATGGGGAATGGGCTGTATTAGCACCCTAGACTTGCCAGTGCCTGGTTAGCAACACAGGACAGTATATGGCCAAGTTAGAGTTAGAAGAATGTTCAAAGAACAGTTTGTGTATGCCCAGGCACTGCACTGCACAATGTCCTGAAAGATGGCCGTGTACCCTGCCAGCAAGCTGTTTGCCTGCTGGAAGGCCAAGCCCTGGAGATTTAATTGCATCTAGATGAAAATACCACTGTACATGTTGGTGTATAAAACTAGTTTCATAATGTACTCACAACCATCAATGGTTTTCAACTGATTTCCATTTAAAGCTTGGCAGGAAATCTTGTTAAACAGTTCCCTGTGGTGATTTCCAAAGTTGGCCCTGAAATATACACTGGCACCATTTACCTTGTGGCCTATTTTGAAAAATTTGTGATAGTGTAAGGAGCACCTGCCTTTGCTATGTATGTCTGGTCAATCTGTTTTGAGAAAGTGGATGGTGCCACCCAGGGACGAATATCAATCAACTTGTCAAAATCTGAACTGTATCTCAATAACAAAGCTTTCATGATACTTCTTGAATCATTAACATGACAATTGAAATTCAATACTAACCCATCTAAAAGCAAGCTGGCATTTCTAGTCAGAGTGGTTGTACTTCATTTTCTGATTTTTTTTTATTTCTTGAATTCATATTCTATATATAAAATAGTAAAACAACTTACCGTGTCAATTGTGTTCTGCATAAGCGGCATTGTGCTACAGAGAGACCACACATCGAAGCCCGGTGGCAATCTAGGCGATCCCTTACAACAAGCAGTCGACAATCTTGGCATGGAATCTTTTGTTTCGCACATGAGTTTAGGTGTGCTGCTATTCTCTCCCTGGCCACCATTTGGCTACATCCTTCATTCAGGCAGTTTTTTCCATTATAGGGCATTCTTTAAAGTCACACTTGGCTTTGCGGTAAACACCTTTCCACTCACAGCCTTGGTTTGTGCAACATACTTCTTAAGTTGTGATCACGTTATCCATTGCAACATTTAGTGATAGTTGGTCACTTCTATATGTCACACGGCACTGAGGACAATTTAGTGTACAGATTGATGCCAAAGTAGCCGGGCAATTTTCACACCCTGAATGCCCGCACCCGAGGGTGATGGGCTTCTTCATAATGTCCAGACTGAAAGGGAATTGTGATTGTTGTCTAGACTGAAAATTAATGGCACAGATAAGAAATAATATTTAAACTTCAACTCACCAAATATCGCAATGTAATCTTGGGTTCACTGTCCGTGAGAAAGTGCTGTTGAATGCTGTGATACTATACATTGTTATACAGTTAAACATTTAAATTGAGGATGTATCACACTGTCGGATACAAACTGATGAAAACTGAGCATATGCGAAGATGTTGCCTGTTTATGCAAATCAGCAAAAGTGATGCAGATGGTTTATAGCAATAATCAAACATGATTTTGACAGGCCACCATTTCCAGCTCGCAGTGAATAATCCTTTTATTGGCGGTTTTCATATGACGTTGACCCCGCTGAGATTTTTATTTTCATGATGTATAAGAGCGGTTGAAATCTACTATTCATAGAAATGTTTTCTTGGAATGGGTTCTTGCTTTTCAGAGTTTTTCCGTGACATGCCATTTACTGGGTTAAATTACCAGACACTGTTGGCAAAAGGACCATGCACTGGAAAACGTAGACCAGACTCCAGAAAAGCAGCGGAAATTGGGCCCAGGTGTTTACATGACGGCTGAGAGAGATTTCATGTTTGTTAAAGAAGTGACTTATTTCAGGAAATTTGGCTATCTAAACATTTCATGTATTAGAAAAACTATTGTTTTATATTGTTTTTGAGTTCCTCGAGGGATAAATTCACGCTTTTGTAGCCAAAACTCAGTGACAGAAGTTTCTGTTGGTTTTCACCTGCCATGTTGGTGCCCTTCCGGGTGAGCTCCAACATGGGATCTGCATACAAACCTTTCTAAATTAGGGAAAAAAAATTATCTGCATATCTTTCTTACACATTGCTGTGATCTGAGTCTTTAAATATTTACCATCTCTCTTTCACCAGATTTGTCAATGGAAGAATATGAAAGGGGTATCTTTTCTGCCAAAAATGGTATATAAAAGAGAAGGAGGTCGGACCTTGAGGCAGAGTCTCCCTGTATTAAGTTTCCTTTAATACTCACAGGGTTTTTCATGAAGCAGACACAGTAGAGCATAGACATTGCACACATCATCGCATTCTGTCTGGTTCATTTTGAACATGCACATGCAAGTTATTCTGTCAGGCAATGAAAAAATGAACAGTCTGACGTATAAAAATGTTACAATAGGTACTGTTCTATAGCCTCGACACCAGGTTGAGTGATGTGTCAGAGAAACTTTCCTTGATAGCTTTAATAAAGGTTATCAGTAGGCTTTAAAAATGGCATTCGACTGATTTCACACAAATGACACGAAACATGGTGTCAGATAGTCAGTCTTAGGCAACTCGCATCTTCAGTTTAACCTAGCCAAGTTACACGATTACATTTAGTGAAACTCCCGATATGCCTGATACACCAGCAGGTGAGAGCTGAGGAGCTCCCCAACCAGCAGCTGTGGATAGGATTGCTCAGCTTAAACTGCCTGGCAAACTTGATTTCGACTCCGCAAGTCTTTCGAGTAGCTGGAAATGGTGGAAGGAAGAAGTGGACCTTTACATGGATCTTGCCATGGCAGGTAAAGATGAAAATGAAGCTGTTTCTTTACCTCATTGGAAGTAAAGGCAGAGAAATCTATGAAACCTTGAGCTTCACAAGCGAACCTGATGACCGAAATTTGAGTCGCGTTTTGGAAGGCTTTGAAGCACATTGCAATTCGAAAAAGAATGAAACCATGGAGAGGTATAAATTCTTTCAGCGCTTTCAAGAACCAGGAGATTTAAAAACCCTGGCATCCACATGCAATTTTTTAACTCTGAAAGATTCATTAGTACGTGATCGCATCATTTGTGGAATATAAGATAAACAACTTCAAGAAGATTTACTCAAAGAGTTCGATTTAAATTTGGAAAAGTGTCTATGAACATGCCATGCTGCTGCACTGTCCAAAGATCAAAGAAAAACGCTTGAGCCAGACCAGGGTGAAGTACATCTCGTGAAAGACAACAAGAAATGTCCCCCAAAACTAGGAAGGAAAGGGCCAAGTTTTAAAGATGGCAAGGATCGTCTGCCAGCCGCTGATCGCGTGCCAGATGCTAATCATCAAAAAAAACCCAAATCGAAGGAATTCGTGACATGCAAGTTTTGTGGAAACAAACACGACAAACATCTTGTCAAATGTTCGGAAAAAGATGTTTGAGTTGCAAAAAGATTAACCACATTACAGCCCAGTGTCGACTCGACACAAAAGTCGACATGGTAGACACAGATGAAGATGAAGATGATGAATACTGCTTGAATCTGGAGTCCAGCAACCGGAAACATGCGAAGAAGATATTTGCCACCTTAAACGTGGATAAATCAGCAATTAAGTTTCAACTTGACAGCAGCGTGACTTGCAAAAGCTACCAGCAGATTTCCTTCGAGATAAAAACAAATTAAAGGCCACACAAAAGGTCTTGACAATGTACAACAAAACAACCGTGACACCGCTGGGAGAGTGCACACTCTAACTCCATAACCCGAAGACTCACAAGATGTATCAAGTTGATTTTGTCGTTGTGGATAGAGACAGATGCATGCCCATACTTGGAAGTCCTACAATTCAAGAGATGGACTTTATTAAGGTACAGCAACACAACATTCTATCCATTGAGACAAATCCTGTCATGCAAGAAGTGCTTTTGAAGGATTATCCTGACATCTTCCAAGGTACTGGGAAGTTAGAAGGCCAGTACAACCTTGAAGTTAGAGAAGATGTTCAGCCAGTCATAAACCCTCCTCGACGAGTGCTGGTAGCACTTAAGGAAAAGCTTAAACAAGAATTAGAGAAACTTCAGCACCTGGGTATAATCCGAGGGTAAGTAAAGTATTCACATTCAGATTCACTGAACTAATATCTTGGGTTTCAAGCCTAGTTACAGCTCGAAAGCCCAATGGACAGCTCCGAGTATGCCTGGATCCTAAAGATCTGAATGAAGCATTTAAGAGAACACCCACTATAGATGAAATACTGCCTGAGCTTGGAAGAGCTAAAATCTTTTCAACCATTGAATGGGTTTTGGCATGTAGAGCTGACGGATGAAAGTTCAATGTAAACAACGTTTAACTCGCCATTCGGAAGATTTTGATGGTGTCGTCTGCCATTTGGTGTCGGCCCAGCACCAGAAGAGAGATGAAGAAGCTATTGCATGGACTGGACAACATCAAATTTTACTGGGACGACATCTTGGTTAACACCCGCACATGGGAAGAACACATCAAGGTGCTTCGAGAGTTGTTTAGGCGATTGTTAGCAGCTGAAATGACCATAAGACCGACCAAATGTCTTTTTGGAGTCAACACTGTGGATTTTCTTGGTCATCGCTTGGAGGAAGGTTTGATTGGTCGTGACGAAGACAACGTAACAAAGATTAGAGATAATCCAAGACCAACTACCAAGAAGCAAATAAGATCGTTCATGGGTTTGGCTGGATATTACAGAGATTTTATCCCCAACTTCGCAGCATTAGCAGCCCCGCTGTTGGACCTAACGCGTAAAGGTCAACCTAACAAAGTAGAATGGGGTGAGGTGCAAGAGAAGGCCTATCTGAGTATCAAGGCTCTCCTTACAAGAGAACCAATTCTGCGGTTGCCAGAACCTAGGAAAACTTATTTTTTGAGGACTGACGTGTCCGACAATGGCATTGGCACTGTTTTAATGCAGGAACATGATGGTAAGCTATGCCCCGTTTGCTATGGATGCAAGAAATTGTCAAATGCGGAGCGTAATTACTCAACCATCGAAAAAGAGTGTTAAGCCATTGTGTGGGGATTCAAAAGGTTTCACCTGTATTTATACTGAGTTCCCTTTGTGCTGCAAACCGATCACGAGCCACTGAAGTATATGAACAGTGCAAAGTTTGCCAACAGACGTCTCATACATTGGACTATGTTTCTTCAGCACTACAATTTCAGAGTTGAGGCTATCAAGGGGTCTGAGAATGTGGGAGCAGACTATTTGAGCAGAGTACAGAAATAATTTTACCGACATTGGACTACCTCCTCTCTTGGTATTATTTATCTAATTTTTCGTCGTTAGTAGAAATTTAAGAAATTTCTTTTCAAGAGGGGGTTATGGTACGAAAAATTGTTGCATGACTTGGAACATTTGCGATTATGCTAATCTAGTCTTGAATCTTCCCACATATTAATTAGTTTCGTGTCATGGTGACTAAGCAATTTATTTCAGTCGTTTATGTCTGCTGCTGTAAATAGTTTTATATTGTAATGTTTCTTTATTTAGTAGAGCCAGAAAGATCCAGAATCTTATGCTGTGAAGTATATAAGTGAATCAGTGTAGTTTTCATATGGTTTTTTCCCAGGAGTGTTTAGAGAGAATTATCTCGTGAGTCAGCAGTGTTTACTGAAGTGTGACGAAGGTACCATGTTCAGAGGTCATGTTTGTTGAAGTGTAACAGAGAGGTTATGTGGATATCTGGCAAGAGGCTGTGTTTATACAAGAGTGACAAAGGTCGTGTGTAAAGTTTAGCGTAGGAGTGTTTATTCGAGTGTAACTGACAAGCCTAGCGTGTGCTTGTTGTGAAGTCTTGAGTGGAGTTACTGCATTAATTTGGAATAAATAACCTTGTTGTTGTTTCCGACATCCCTGCATTCTGTTTAGACTACAAACTACCTGCCACTTAAAACATTGAACTTGCAACAAAATTAAACAGTTGATTTTTATTGACAGGCTTTGTTGAAACTTTAACTGGAAGTGGCCAGGTTAGCCATCTTGTAAGATTTTTTGTGGCAAAAAAGCCTCATAGTACAGCTGTTATGGTCCAAAAAACAGCTGAATTGTTCACTTTTGTGATAAAAACATGAAACTTTGCATGATTGTGACTAACCACATAACAAACAATTTCTGATATGGATCCAAGCTTAGTTAAGCCCTGGACTTGAGATCTGTGCATGCCCTAAAATTGCCAACATGAAAACGAGGCTGAGACTCAATTTGCTTTAAAATGAGAATCAGAGTGCACAAATTAATGCGGAACTGGTATATTAGTAACACATGCAACATATTATCTATGCTAGAAAGTAATTAAGATGTGATCACGTGACCTTTCAAAGTTTGCGACAAAAGCTTGGGATGCCTCTGGCGGAATGTCAAAGATGGAGGCATGATGCTATAATTAACACCACAATAATTTACAGCATTGATTTATTATTTTAAGCCATGCTTTTTACGCATTTCCAACCTGTAGAGACCTTAAATTCACACTGGTTAGGTTTCTCCTCCAAATATACCGTGCGTTTTATTATTGTTCTTGCTAAATATTATCCAAATGATATTTCACAAAACACACAATGAACTATTGTGTTGGATTTAGTGCATTTTTAATATGGATGTTTCGTGATTCTTACTTATTGTTTCCCTTTACGGCTTAATTCAATTTAAACACTGGAAAAGAACTGGGGACTAGTTCCCATGCCTCTAGTGGTTTCCAAGATGGCAGCCACCATGGTTTGGTACTTACAGTGACTACAGGTAAGACACCTTTCCCACTATTGCTAGCTTAACAAAATAATAAGTTCAAATAATAGATCAAGTTAAACAAGAGAATGCTTATGAAGTATTTTTTTAAGTAATAAGAGCCGTCGTACAGAATGAGTCATGCAAAACCTGGAAAACACAAAGATAAACGGATGGCAAAACCTTTCGTTCCACTGAATATAAGACCCATTAATCTGGTCATGTTTAAAATGTCCATGGGTATTTTCAAACATTCCCCAGTTACAACTGCTGCTGAGGTGCCATGGACTGGAATTTGTGCATTATTTGTCAAAACAAGACTAGAGAGCCACTGCAATGTCCTGCAATGTCCAAACGAAAAGACATCAGAGCGAGCTATGCATCTTTTGCTGGAAACTTGGAAGAGTTTCATAAGATTGGGTCTGTTCCTGTACATTTAAATGTTGAAGAGCTAAATCAGGGTCAGGGGATAGAACACAACCTTAAAGAGAGAAAGGCCTTTTGGCACGAGACATGTAGAAATAGTTTTAGTAATGCAAATCTAGAGCATGCTAAGAAACGGAAACATGATCAAGAGAATGAAGAGGAAAACAGCGACCTTCTTGAAGCAGAAAGCACTTCCAGCCCCATCAAGGCGAGGCGTTCTAGTCTTCCAGGCAGCTCTTTCAGCAGTCACTGCTTCTTTTGTGAATCAAGCGACATTCCAGCAAATCTTCATTCTGCTTCCACTCTTGAGATTGATAGAAGAGTGAGAGAATGTGCATCTCTTGTAAATGATAACAGGCTGATTGGCAAGCTGGCGTCAGGGGACATGGTAGCAATAGAGGCAAAGTACCATGCGAAATGCCTAGTTGGCCTGTACAATCAAGCTAGGAAACTGAGATTGTCGCTGAACTCTGAAAATGCTTCATCATATAAGCCTATAGATATAGAGGAACTTGCATTTTCAGAACTTGTTACCTTTATTGATGAGACCCTTGAAGTTGAGGAGCCAGCTGTGTTAAAACTTTCAGATCTTGTAAAGTTCTATTCTTCAAAGCTTAGCGAACTTGGGGGAGAGCATCCTGATAGGATCAATGCTACGAGATTGAAGACCTGTGTGCTGAGAGCCTTTCCTGATCTTACGACACATGCTCAAGGAAGAGAGGTTCTTTTGATCCTCAGCCACAAAATTGGTAAAGTCTTACTTGAGGCTAAGAATAGAGAATCTGAGGCATTTTGCTTAGCAAAAGCAGCAATGATTGTAAGGAGAGAAATTCTGCAGGTGAAAAACACTTTTAATGGAACATTTGCAACTGAGTCCCAGACAAGCACCGTTCCAGCCTAACTCAAAACATTACTAGATATGATAATGGGGGGCCCGACAATCAAAGGGGATTCAGGGGAGAACCAGGCATGCCTTACGGTTTCTCAGTTGTTGGTTTTTAACACCATATCTCGATTTCGAGACAAATCAGACAATTTTACTGATACCATTCACCACACCCACCCTGTCAGAAACAGGGAGTGCCCACTGCCCATACATGCAGCACTTAAGATCCATGGCACAACCAGAGAAAAATCTTTGATTGATACCTTCTACAAGCTTGAGACGTGTATATCATACGACAGGCTCCTATCTATCTCTACCGACATAACCAACAGCACTATTGACAGATATGATAGGGATCGTGTAGTATAACCTTCCAAACTCCGTGATGGTATATTTACAACCACAGCTGTTGATAACATTGATCATAATCCAAGTTCTACCAGCGCACATGACTCCTTTCATGGCACGGCAATCTCTTTGGTCCAGCATCCAACCACCGAAAAGCCAAGAACAGACAGAACCACCGATGTGTTCAACCCTGGCAAAAGCTCAATGTCGAAGAAAATTGCCTCATTCGCATCCTACTACATTGAGGTACCACCGTTGACTCTTCCTTCTTGGGACATTGTTGTTCCCAACACTAGTACTCGGTTGGTATCTACACCGGATCGTGATGCGACCTCCATCAATAGTGATCAAGAAGAAGACTGGTTGGATAACAGCTAACAATAGAAGACATTGTGTCGTGGGCAGCGTACCGGGCTTCAAAATCATTACTATCATCTCATTAGCCAGCTCTAATATCGTTGCTGCCTATGTTTACCGAGAACGCTCACTCCCTTGCCATGATTGCACATGCCATCAATGTCATCAGCTCAGCTGTTAAGCACCTGAATCCCTCCCAAATCCCCGTTGTTGCAGATGATCAGCCGTTGTTTACTTTAGCAAAGCAAATTCAGTGGAAAATTGGTGGTGCGTACGACGGGAGTCATTTAGTCGTCATACTTGGTGGACTGCATATTGAAATGGCTGCGTTTAAAGCTCTTGGCAAGTGGGTTCTTGGAAGCGGATGGCCAGAGGCAGTAAGAAATGCGACAGTCGGATCACTAGGTGTAGCCAATTCCTTTCTAACAGCAAGCCATATCACACAAACAAGACGGGCTCATCAAATGACAGCAGCTAGCCTCCATCTATTGATGAAGAAAGCATATGAAAAATACAGCAAAACCAGAGAGATTGATGGGCCAGCGAGACCATTTGATGAATGGAGGAAAGAGAAGATGAGGAATTGCCCACAGTTTCTCTACTGGGCTACTGTGCTAGATTTTGAACTTGTCTGTCTCCAACTTGTGAGGGCAATCTGGGAAGCTGATTTTTCATTGTATCTTAAAGCTATTAGAGAGCTACTTCCATGGATGTTTGCTCTGGACAGCCACAACTATGCCAGATGGTTATCTGATCATTACAGGGACACGTGTGAGCTTCCCCTTAAGCATCCAGATGTATATGCAGAATTCCGTAATGGCTCTTTCATAGTACACAAGACAAAGAGATTGTTTTCGTCAATTGCCCTAGACCATGCCCACGAGCAAGTTAATGCCATCGTGAAAGGCGAAGGAGGTGCTGTCGGTCTGACTGAGAACCCCGCTGCACTAAGAAGATGGATGGTCACTGGTCCAGAGCTTGCACGAATGGTCGAAGAATTCGAGGAAGTATTCTCCGCTAGTGGAAGCCACAACCATCATGAGAACAAACCAGCAATTCAAAGTACCTTTGCTAAGGACATTGTCAATCTGGTGTCCTCTTTTGAAGAGCTAGGCAGTCCATTCAAGGAGGTTGGAGAGGATCTTATTGCCCTTCACACAAAAGATGTCATGAATGAAGATGTTGTGCTGACTGTTAGAACTGTAAGACAGCTAGGAGAGCAACAATTCAAAGCATTCCTTAAAGACAGATTTGAGGATAAAACAAAGCTTCTAACAGATGCGCTCAAGAAGAATAATCTTCCTACATTTAACATCCAAGAAAAGAAACTTGCGTCAAAAGACAAGGCCAAAATAACGGTGTTAAAGGAAGACTGTGTGCTTTTCTCGAGACTCTACATCGCCTGTCAAAACCGAGAGGGAAACCTTGAAGACTTCTTCAAGTTTGAAAACCAGCCATGGCCGCCTTCATTGTCGCAGATGGGACAACTCCGAGGAGGATCCGAAGCAGACCTTGTAAAGTGCTTGTCAGATGCCTCCAGCCAGACAGTGGAGCGAAGATTATAAAAGTACTTTTGCACGAATGGAGTCTGATTGCACGTTGAGATTTGGCTTTAAAGCTCTTATCATTTTGATCATCATTGGTATCACCATCAGTATCATCACTATCATTATCATCGTCTTCACTGTCTTCCTTACTAAGACAATTATTGCAGTTATCCTGGCATGTATAGCCCTCAGTGCAGGGAAGGCCATTACGAACACAGGGGCAGCGCTGTGTTTGACACAATCCTTTGGAGTCACGGCAAACAAGCTCCATCATGGAATCAGGGGCTGATACCTGGTTAGTCCAGTAGATTTCAAGTTGGCCATCTTTCAGCTGCAACCCATGGCCATCGGGAGCCTGGTTCATTTGCGTCTCCAGGGCATGCTTCCAGAGGAAGGCCTGAAAATGACATTTTATAACCTTTCTTTTGATATATAATTTCTGGGGGTTTTCTTGAAAAAAACAGCGCGCATACGAATTTTTTTCTGAAGGACACCCACAAAGGTTTGAAGTAACCTTAATAGTGGTGACATCAATTTAGAGTGCATCATGTCCCTGTCGAGGTCCCGAATGATATGGAAGTAGCTCAGTAGAGATGCAGGAAACAGAACGGTTCTTGGAGCGATTCTGGTTATTGGAGGTGTTGGTTGGTAAAGCATAGGTAAGTGGCTTACATTGCACAACGATGCCATTAGGGCAATGCGTCGTTCCCTTCGTTTTGCCTTCAAAGCGTCGTAATCCTTTGTGCTAACGGCTAGCAAGTTTTGCCTAACGGCTTGTTAGAGCGTTCTAACGCTTTGCCCTAACAGTCTAACGGTTCAGTAATTCTGCTCAACGGCTCATAAAAACGATAGGCAATCGTTAACGGCTGTGAAAAAATCTAACACTTGCATGTGATCTGCTTGAGCGTTTGCAATTGGTGCCATTCATAATCTACAGCCAAAGAACAGTTTCATAAATCGTTACTACAAAAAAGGTCAATATCCCCACGAAATTTAATCCCAACTATATTCATAGCCGCAGAATAAATTCTGATCATATTGAGATGTTAGCAAGCGATAAAAGCCAAATCATGACTAATAAGTTTTGTATCGGCATGAATTCCATAACCACTTTGTAGCACATTGCATTACAATGTGATGGTTCATGCTGGACATTTATCAAAATAGTCATAAAAACATCCCATCGCAATTGTCTTTTGGGAACAAACTAAGCGCGAATGCATTCTTCATTGATTCAGTCGTGTCATACATACTTAATCAGTGAACAGCACACAGTTTTGTCGTATCTCAAGCTAAATTATTAAATGTGACACTCCATGGGAAAACGTACACTAACGATCATCCGTTAAACGTTAGAAAACTAACGGATTGTTAACGGATCGCTAACGGCTTTGAAGTCGTCCTAACGCGTTGTACTAACGTTCTAACGCTCAGCCCTGACCTTCTAACGGTTTGTCTTAACGCTCTAATGGTTTGTTCTAATGCTCTAATGGTTTGTTCTAACGTTCCAACAGTTCACGTTATTAAACGTTCTGATAGTTTGTCCTGAAGTTCTAGTGACTGATCACCACTTCTAACGGATCGTAAGTTGTGGATGATGTGAATGAAATCATATATTATGACCTGCGGAAATTGAATCAGAATGAATTGAATCAGTTCGTTTTTAGACTTTTTTGCGGTCATGTATTCTCTCACTGTTTAATAAAAGTTTACATATTGTGACCATTCACTTTCCATTTCTGTTTGCATTCTTCGCGACAGCGGCGTTTGTCTGTAACGAAACAGTGCACAGAACAGTTTCTGTGTCTTTACCCTTTGCCACTGTCTTGGTCTTCGATAAAGCACTGAAGGTTTTCAGCTTTTACTTTTTTAATTTGTCATTGAACCTTACCTTTGGGGGCTGTGATTCGAGACGGGTCTTCTTGAAATCAGCGTAAGCTACCTCTCCAACTTTATAGGCGGTCGCAAGGTCCTCTGCTATAGGAGGGTCCAGCATAGGCTTTGTCCATCCCGGTTCCCACCACTCTTTTTTCCTTCATCCTGCCATCCCGCCCAACGAAACGTTTCCATCCCGATCCCGCCTGCTTGTACTTGTCAACATGCAATTGATGTAAACGTTACTGGCAGACTAGTATTAATTAATATGGATCGTAAACACTTTGTACTGCTTTCGAACAAAATGAAATATACCGGAAATAAGAACTTAAAACCCCTAATGACTTGCGGAGGGTCAAAATAGAATGACAACTTGAAAAATGTCGGCCCGAGGGTTTTCTAGTTTAGGCCTTTTTGTGTGCAGCAAGTGGTGCATAATGCTTAGAAATCATCTATGTTCTTTATGTTATTGAAACTCTATCTTTTACATAATTTGTAATTTTACAAATTTTACTTTAGAATTCGTAAAATTGTGATAAGAAAAGAATATCAAAAAATAAATGTGATACAACCCCTTTCCACGAATTAAGTCAGATCTAGAATCTGCGGAACGGAGAAGCTTATTTTTGAAATTGGGAAAATTTACTTACATTAGGTAGACCACACCGTTGAAACCATTCTGTGCGGAAGTACTTTATTTACCACGAGTCAGGTGTCGACATCTGGCTTGGCGATTTTGTGTGTCACCCTGATCAGGTCTGTAGATGGCTACAGCAAATTGATAGGCATACATCTCAAGGTGGAATGCACTATTCAAGCGTTAAACAAATTGAAGAAGTTGAAATTTTGATCGGCAGGTCCCTAGTGATACTTGTGTGAGTCCTATACTAGTTCTTGTCCGTCTCCAGAAGGGAAGACGAATCTTTGCAAATTGTAACTGTAGGTTAAAACCCGAGTTTAAGTGAGTTCTGTGGACTTTACCAAACGAATCGATTGTCTAGGACAAGGACGCATTGAATGTATGTCACCGGTAAACCGGAAATACAAAAGTTGTTATTCCTTTCATATAAATGATCATTATTCGGTGTTTTTTTTTCGGTCATGAAATGTGATTCCTCTATCCCGCCATCGATCTGAAAACATCCCGCATCCCGACTGTGAAAAACTGCGTTTCCCGGTCCCGAGAGTATGATTTCATCCCGCATCCCGCTTCTAATTTCCTTTGTATCCTGCATCCCGCCTCTATCTTAAGTCTCATCCCACATCCCGCCAAACTGTGTTGGACCCTCCTATAGCAGTAGTGGCAACAGCTCCTGTTGAGATGCTGGACAGTTGCACATGACCTGCAAATGGATCTGTCCAGTTCTTGATTAAATCAACCATTGTGGCAACATCTTTCTCATCTTGGGCAATGCGAGACGAGTGAAGGTCAGCATGGCTGTCCTTCCCTTTGGCGTAGCCAACCATTTCGCACAAACTGCACAGGAACAAAGTTCTAAATTCTGCCGTCAAGTAGTACCTTTATACGGCTTCAGGTTTCAAACTAAAGCCCTTGGTACCCCCAGGTGTTTGGGTATCTTTATTTACGGCTTCTTCAAGAGTCTGGTGAACGGGAACTCTTCCAAATGTATTGTCATTGCTCAGCTGAACTGAAAATCCACCGTTCTCATGAACTCGTGTGCTTCAGGGTGCTCATCTGGTAGACTTGTCATATCGCTGTAATAAGCTGACATGTATCTTGCGTAGTTGATAGCATCGTAGGAAAAGCACCATGGGAGCATCTGGCGGACACAGGAGAGGGCTTGTTGTAAAATACGCAACGCAACGCAATATACGCAACGCAGTGTACGCAATATACACAATATACGCAATATTATCCAAAGTCAATTTGTAAAATACGCAAAACACGCAATATTCCAAAATGACGATCTGTAAAATACGCAATATACGCAATATCAATTTGTAAAATACGCAATATACGCAATATACGCAAAACAGTTCATTTGAACAGCGGTCGACTTGCAGAAATGTCATACTGCGCATGCTCGCCGTTCCCACGAGGCCCTGAGTAATGCAAAATGGATTAGTTTTGTGCTACGTATAAACTCTTGGTCTTCGGCCATCGTAACTTGATTAAAAAGATAAAACAAACAGCGGTGATAAACATATTGAAAACTTTCATTCTATAATCTTGACGTTTCGTATGCTAGTCAACATACATTTTCAAAAGAATAACGGTTACAAATTTTTGAAAAGCTATTTATACTGTATAAATGGGGGTCTGGAACCTAGACAGAAAACAACTGCAATCAATAGAAATTTAAGACGTTTCAAACGAAAACTGTCTGTAAAGGGACAATGAAAAGGCTTTCTAATAGAGTAAAAGCTTTTCACTGCTAACATTGGCATTCAAAGCTGGCTGTAAACTCTTGAATAAACAAGGTCTCCTTAACTTTTACAATGGTAGTCAACAACAACAACAACAACAATCTTTATTATTTACACCTTTTCTTACAATTAGCGTTACATTTTTTAAAGGAATTTAGATCTATAAAGAGGGAGAAAGAAAATAGCTAAACATTACCATTTAAAGGTGTCTAGGGGCTAAGTAAACTTAAGTTTTCTAGTTAGCCCCTAGCTAGGGAAAGTTAATTAAACAGATTGTAGCAGATACAACAAAAACAACACAAAAACAACAACAGATACACACATTTAAAAACTAAGACGAAAAAATAAGCACATATATAGGCAGTCGTTGGTATGATTTTATTTACTGGATTGAGTTTTGAGAAGAAATTCTTTTAATTTGCCAGGAAAGGTAAAAGTGTTAAGATTTTTCAAGCTAGTTGGAAGATCTTGCCAAAGGTCAACTACAATTGAAGATACTGATTGTTTTCCAATGTTGGTTCTTGTGGACGGCTTATAAAAATTTTTATTAGTGGCATATCTGGTATTATAACTATGAATATCAGTAGCATACTGAAAATAGTTTTCAAAGATGTTTGGTAGTGCTTTGCTATGCCAACGATGTGCAAATTTAAGTGCTTGCAATTTAAAGATAGAATTAACTGATAGGATATCTAATAGGTTCATAAAGGGAAAAGCACTTTCAGTGTTCTTTCCATAAGTAGTGGCAAAAAATATTGTTCTTATTACTGTGTTTTGTTTTGTTTGTACTTTTTTGATTTGAGTTTTATACCCACTCCCCCATGCAAGAATAGCATAAGATATGTAGGGATTGACAAGACTAAAATAAAGTTGTTTTAATTGGGCTAGAGACATATAATGCCTTAGTTTGCTAAAAATGCCAATATTTCGGGCAATTCTAGAGCAGACGTATGCTATGTGGTGCTTCCATGAAAGCTTTTCATCAAGTAAGACACCTAAGTATTTAATATGATCTCTTTTTTCTATTACGTCACTATTTCCATCTTTATTTGATAATTTAATACTTATGTTTCCTGATTTCTTGTAAGGGGATTTAACAATCATGTAATTAGTTTTCTTAATATTTATAGATAGCTTGTTTAGATCGCACCATTCTTTAATTTTAGCCAGCTCTTCGTTAATTAGTTTTTCAAGATCACGAATAGAAGGTGATGAGGCAAAAACATTAGTGTCATCAGCAAAAATCCTAAAATTCAGTTTATCAGAGCAGTTAGAAATGTCATTTATATAGAGTAAGAATAAAAGAGGGCCAAGGGAACTACCCTGTGGTATACCACATTTCATCGTTTGTTTTGATGACTCAACACTATTAAGAGAAACATATTGTTGCCTATTAGACAAGTAATTTGTGAACCACTTTAAGGGTAAACCCCTTATGCCATATGCCTCTAACTTTTTAAGCAAGATCTGATGGTTTACAGTATCAAAAGCCTTGGCGAAGTCTAGAAAGACTCCGCAAGTGTATAGGTTGTTGTCTATGGCTTTCTTCAAATTATCACTAATTTCTACTATCGCCTGTTCTGTTGATCGTCCTTTGCGGAAGCCAAACTGAAATTTGTTCAGAATATCATATTTTTCTAGATAAATTAAAACTTGGGAATAGACGAGCTTCTCAAAGATTTGCGCAAATGAGTAAAGTGTAGATATTGGGCGAAAGTTAGATGGGTCAGTTGCATCTCCGCCTTTTTCTATAGGGGTTACTCTCGATACCTTTAATATATCGGGCATTATCCCTTGAACGAGAGAATAGTTAAACACTTCCGTCAGGGCTTCACTAATGTGGTCTGCTGCCAATTTTATACATTTGTTAGGAATGTCAATTGAAGCTTTGTTGATTTTCAAGTTTTGTATCAGGTCTTTTACTTCTTGGGCATTAATAGCACGGAACATAAAACTATTACTATACGATCTCGTGATATATTGAGTTGGATTAAGGTTACCATAGTCACCTATTTGTGCAGCCAAGCTTGGGCCCACATTAATAAAATGAGAGTTGAGATGCTCACATATGTCTCTTTTATCGGTGTAGATCCTATTGTTATAGAATAAATGATTTATAGATGAACCTGGATTCTTTTTTCTATTGATTAACATTCCTATTAGTCCCCAGGTGGCTTTTATATTGTGCTTATTTAAAGACCCATGACGGACCAATATGCTTTGCGCGCGTCTATTATTGTTTTGATAAACACTGGGACGAGGCGCCATTTGATGTGGTCGCAAAAGCTTGAATATTTCCAGCGCTTGTTGGTCATCATAGCACGATATGAGCTCGTCAGTGTCTTTATTGGAAGATTCTCTGGAGGAGAGAAATTTAGGCGAAAGAGTCAACGCCTATGGCTCAATAGTAGCGGATAACAGTGCTATGATGGAAGACGAAGACGTTGAGATTGAAGAGGTTTGAGAAAAATTCTCATATTCCTGTGTTTTCGATAGGAGCTTTAGAATTGTTTTCATATTCACTTATCTATTTAAAATAGGATGGAATTGCTCAATCAGTTACCCTTCAAACAAAGTGTAGTTGTAAAGGGCAATGTGCCAAGAGAAAGGGCAGGGGAGCATGCAAGTGTCGAGAGGCTAGCAGAAGTTGCTGCGAGCAATGTACGTGTGATAAACGAAAATGCAAAAATAAGGTAAGACAAATTGGGTTGGATCCATTGAAAAATTTTGCCGATTCTCGCCACATTAACTGTTAGATGGGATAAGTGATTTATTTTTTTCATTCCGTGCTAGGAAACCAACACGGAGAATGTCGTTGGCGAACCAGTTGCCCATGGTGCCGATCGATTCCAACAAGAAACCAGAAACGCAGAAACGGAGATAAAGGTAGAATAAACTACACGTATATTTTTATTTTTTCATCACTGTCATACTATGACACTTCGTTATAAATTTTCTGTTCGTTTCCTTTTATAATCTCATTTTTTTTCT
>JAHPZR010010925.1:0-12500 GCA_019787425.1 Platygyra sinensis | reverse complement strand
TTGCCATAATTGTTCCCAGACAAAACTATGGCAATGGCCATCATGGAATCATTTAGGAAAATCTTTGAATGGTGGTTTGTTGTCAAAATCTCAGAGGATTCCCATTTACCATAGTGGCCCCTAGTGCATTTCCACTCAATGTCAATTCGAGAGGCAACTTGTTTTGTGGAAGACATAAGTTCTGCTCCACACACAGAATTATCCACTCTGTGGCAACAGGTTTTGCCCACTAATTCTAGGAGTTTTTCCACTGACACAAGTACCCGCATTCGGTTGTGGAGTGCCACAAGGTCTTGTAACTCATGTGTACTTGTCAATGTAGCAAAAGCTGTCTCTAATGATTCCATAATAGCATCCTTGTTTCTGGCAACAGATTTATTTTGTTCACTGCTAACATCTGCTGAAAGAGTATTTGGCAGAGCAGCTTTAAGAGAGGATTCCTCTGTAGAAACTGCTCCTGGCTCTGTGGAAGATACTGTGTGTGTTTCCACACTGAAGACAACAGGATCAGTCTCTGTTTCCAATACTTCATCAGCATGAATATCTTCAATCATGGTTAGTGTTGCCTCTTCATCTTCAGCAGTCATATCCATATCAACAGGTCCTAAGATAGTTGAACTGATTGGATCCTCATTTTCTCTGAATTTCATTGAAGTAAAAGAAATAACAAAAAATCAAAGAATGTTCCCAGCCATACGTCAGTTCCTAGTAACATGTAAACTCCTTAAGAACACATGACAGAATCATTTGCAGCTTTCTCTGTGCTAATAACAGTAACCAAACACTAAGAGGGTACCTAGTATAGTTTTCAGAATCATCATGATCATCATTGGAGCTATCATCGAAGTTGTCATCATCATCATCACTTCTTTCAAGATCATCAAGAATAGAGTCAAGCCTACAAAACCAACATAATTAGGTATCAAAGTTACAGTCATACATATTATTATCCGACTTCAGCTAATATCATCCAAATAAAAATATGTGCAACACAAGTACAAAATTTGTACCCCGTGTTGCATATATTTAATATACAAGAACATTATATAGAGTAGGAAATCTGCTTGACAGGTCATCACACATTACGCAAAACTGTCATACTCACCCTCTCTCACTCATACATTTATTGTACACGACCACATCAGCTTTGCTGAACTTTTAATCGTGATTAAATAAATGCTGTAAATGCTGTTATTGCCTACAACAGTTGGATAATAAATCTAATTACTGTTTTGATGTGTAGTATCACTGTGTATTTTTATCATCGTTTGTATTTTGACTCGCGCTATAGGCTTGTTAAAATACGGCACAACACAAAATATACAGCAATACTAGACACCAAAGTATGTATAAGATATATATTTAGCAATTATTGAATGAGGCTGAGTGGGATATGAAGAATTCTCCAGATGAAGGAGGGTGTTATCCACCTCGGCCTTCGGCCTCTGTGGATAACACCCTCCGAGATCTGCAGAATCTTCATATCCTACGAAAGCCGAACTCAATAATTGCTTTATTATTCATTCAAAATATTTCCCCGTTCTTAAAGGAGTTTTGCCATTTCGCTCTTTGTTTTTCCGCTCACCAAAAATAACACAACCTTGTCCCCAGGTTTTCTCAGTCAATGGTTCAATAATCTCCAGCAGGCTGCACTTTTGACGTCATTTTGACGTCATCAGTTCAATAATATGCAGCGGGCTGCACTTTTGACATCATTGGTTCAATATTTGGTCAACAGCATCTGGTTGTGGTGAATTGCGTGTGGTTTTCACCAATCAGAAATGGGGAAATATTTTGAATGAATAATAATTTTTATTACACAGCTAGGTAGTTCAGTGAAGCCTTGGAGCCAAGGCTGGCTCATAGTTGCCAGCATATCCCGGTTTCTGTAGCATGAAGCGGCTGGAAGTAGTTCTGTTTCCCCTGGATGGGATGCTAATCCATCGCAAGTCACTTCCCCGCAATTTTGTTAGGTTTCCCCAACAATTCGCTGGTACCCAATTTTCACCTGGGTGAAGAAAGGCACTGTGAGAAGTGTCTTGCCCAAGAACACAACATAATGTCCCCGGCCAGGGCTCGAACCAGGACTGCTCTCTCTGGAGTCGAGCGCACTAACCACGAGGCCGCTCTGCCTCCCACAGGTTAGTTCAGAGGACCAATAAATAGAACTAACCAATCAGATTGCTCCATTGCCAGTCCCAATATTATCTTAAAGTATTGGACCAAGCACTGTTTCAAATGATAACACACAATTACTGGTAGTTTTATGGTCTCCACTTCTAAAAGAACATGTCTTCACATAAAATATTCCTTTTGTTTTTTTTTCCCATCAGTGGACTGCCTCAATTTCTAGGGATGTTTTATGATATGCACATCTTACAGTAAATAAAATACTTCCTCTTACCTATTACCAAAGTGAAACTCATCATTGTCACTACTCAAGTAAGCACCATCACAGTCTCCCTCATCAGATTCAATGTCTTCCTCAACATTGCAGTTCAGTTCATTGAGGAAAGAAAAAGGATTCCCTGCAAGGGTGTTGAAAGTGTCCTCCATTTTGTTGACCTCTACTGACATATTTTCATCCAAATCAAAGGGAAGCATTGCACATGAACTTGTTCCTGTTACATCCACATCTCTGAGACAAAAATGGATCGAAATTTAGTCTGAAATAAAAACTTCCATCAAAGCACAGAGCAATCAATTTCAGAAACCTCCATTACAACATTTTTAATTGCAAGTAAGTAACAATGTACACAATATAAATGATATAGAAGTTATTTCTATTTCTATTTCTACTAGTAATATCTGCTAGTAGCAGCTATGCTTATAAGTAAATGCAACTGGCATGAGATTTACATAGTTGTATATGTAAATTGTAACACAGTTTAAATAATTATGATAACTTACGAGTTCTCAACTTCGTTGGCCAGGACGTCAGATACATGTAGCACTCGACGCTGTTGCTGCCGAATCGGAGTTGAAGTGAATTTTGGATTACACGGTTTACCTATTGTGTAGAAGTCAGAGAGGAAAAAAATTTATACAACCCCAAATTCCTAGTCTCGAGATCGATGTACTTGTACTACATATAAACAACCAAAACGTTTTAGATAAAAGCAAACTTACACGTACCTTCGGTAATTCCAAACATTATCAGCCTTCCATCTCGTTCACACTGGCTGTAAAGATGGAAAAAGTTATGGTGCATTCAGTAATAAGCTTTATAACAAAGCTATAAGAAACAAAAACAATTCATCGTATTAATTTTTAGCAAGGCTAACCTTGATGCTCGGTTGTCTTTTTGATGCAGTAAATACTCAGCAAAGACAGAGTTTGTTGCTTCCGCGAAACCAAGAGTATACTTTCTTTCATTCCACAGTTCAAACACAGATGATCGTACCCTGATATAACGGGCATGACCAGGTAAACGTGGTCTCCCTCTTCGCGAGGGTACAGCCATAAATGTCAAACGATCAGAGCTTCCTATAATTTTCACTTTACAGATATTGCAATTCTAAAAAATCAACGAAACCAGCACAAATGTGAAAAAATGAAATGCTCTGGTCAACAAAACGTAAAACCAAGCACCATAAACACTGGATGGAAGTGGATTGCTTCGGATTCAACACCTTCACTGACTTTTCGACTCACAAAAAATATGGCGACTTGACTTGATGCGCGCAAAGCATAATGGTCCGTCATGGGTCTTTAAGTTAAATTGGGCTGTAAAATAATTCTTTTTTGCTTGTTCTTTGAGCTTGTTAAGTTTATTGTTATAAATTTTGTATTGCTTTATCTTATCAGGATCTTTACTTAGGAAATGGGATTTAAATAACTTATGCCTCGTTTTAATTGAGACTAACAAACATTTTGATATCCATGGTTTTTTTAACAACCTTTTTCGTGAATTAGAGATTTTCTTTAAAGGGGCGTACTTATCTGTTATTTTTGTTAGCGCTTTGTGTATATTATTCATGCTTTGATTCACATCTGAACTAACCAGATTGTTGAAGTTCAAGTTGTTGAGATCATTAATAAACAGTTCATCTTTGAATCTAGAAAAATCTCTGAAATACCTCAACCCGTCATATGTTGGAAACTTATTATCAACGGTGCAAAAAATCGGCAAATGATCAGTTATTCCAGCAAGACAGATTCCAGATTTAACCACCTTTTGCGGAACATTTGTGTAGATATGATCTATTAGTGTAGCGGAATGGTCAGTAATTCTTGTTGGTTTAGTGATTATTGGTAAATAACCCAAGCTTAGCAGCATATCAAGGTATTCAGATGTTTGGTTGTCAGTATTGTATCGGAAGAAGTCAATGTTTATATCACCTGTAATATAAACCTCACAGCCTTCGTTATTTAACATCTCTAATTTAGATTTAATGGCTTGATAGAAGCACTCACGATTTTGGGATGGATGTCTATAAATACATCCAATAACTACATTCTTTTGTTTCTTTCTTTCAATTTCAATCCAACAATTCTCAAGCCCCTCAAATAAACCAAGATCTAAATCATTTCTACGTTTAAAATTAATTTTTTCTGACACATATAGCCCCACACCTCCGGCAAAGGTTTTAGAATTCGCACCTAAAAATGAATAGCCTGGAATTGAAATATCTAGTGGATTACTATCTGAAAGTTTTGTTTCAGAAATAGCTATGATATTCGGTAAATCTTTAACACTTAGCAAAATGTCGTTTAAAAGAGTTAGGTTTTTTGTCAAACTACGGATATTACAGTGTAATATGGATAAGCCTTTATTCCTGATATCATAGAACCTACGCCCACATTGTTTAACGCTGTGGTAATTAGATTCAATGAACTCGCTAGCCAAGCTCTCATTAAAATCCTGATCATCGGTCTTCTCTGGGCTCGAGATAATATCTTTAAATAAATCTCTAGACTCAAGTAGCGAGCTAGCTGAATCGTGAACCCATGCTCCTGTTTCTTTTACAAATTCTTCATTACTAAGAACATAAAAGGGAAGTTCACTCAGTAACATTTCGGTAACGGTCCGTTAGTTCAAATAAATTTACTTGTACTATGTCAAACGATAGCTGTGAGTAAATAACTACTAAGCTCAGTAGGAGACATCGTGACAATTTCTCTACCAATCTAAAATACCTGGTCGTAGGAGACACTCGTCTCGGCACTTTGAAATCACGGTGCTTTAAAGCGTTCTTTAAACTTGCAGAAGTCGTCAGCGTTGTCAAATGAGTGCTGTTCGGTAGCGGTTTCATTCTTTTTTACATAAATCCTTCCATTATGTGACCAAATAAATTTCCACATTAACTTCTTCCGATACCTATTGATGTCACCATAGAGTTTTTTCCTTTGAGGAGTCAGTGATTCAGAAATATATATGTTCTTACCCACAAGAAAGCTTTTGAGTACGGGATCCTCTGGGAGATTCTTGCCAACAAGGACCTTTCTTTTCGCGTAAAACTCGTTGCGAACATTCCTGCGTGTGAATTTCACAATTATTTTTGGCAAGGCATCTTTCTTGTACGAAGGCAAAGGGTGAGCTACTGAAATGTCTTTATTGGTGACGTTAACATTCAGGACCTTCCCAATATTTTCTACGATGTTTTCGCTGCTATATTCTGCATTCGGTTTCACTCCTGAAATCTCAAGGCAATCCCTTCGGAGATACTGAGCCATTTCCTCGGTGTCGGCCATTGTTTTAAGAGCCACGTTCTTGTTTGAGTTAATCTCTGACTGCATAGTTTTCGTTGATTTGATGAGGCCAATAATCTTCTCATTGGTGCCCTTAGACTGCTCGAGGAGCTGGTCGTATTTCGCCGAAAGATATTCATACGAGGCTGTTAGTTGCTTAAAGTTTTCCTCCAGCATAACTAGCTTGGCGTGGATAGGCGTTAATTCATTCTTCAACAACTCCTTGATTTGACTCAATTCAGCCATGTTCGCTTATAAAAACACATACACACGCTTATAAAACACATACACAGATGCTACACTGTAAATTTTGGCCAATGACAATATAAATTTTAGCCAAAGGCAATAATACAAGGGCGGTTGGCGGAGCTCGTGGAAACACGTCTTACCGCCATGACCACCGCTGACACCACCAGCTTGTTTCTTCAGTCAGTCTTGCCAGATGCCAAAATGTCAAAATGGTCCCAGTTGATGTTGTGGCCAGTTGTTTTAACGTGATCAGCAATTGCAGAAGAGTGATCGTGTTTCGAAAGGGCCTTGAAATGTTCCCTTTTCCGGTCGTGAAGTCTTCGCTTCGTTTTCCCAATGTAAAAATCTTTGCAGTCCCAGCAACTAGCTTTGTAAATGACTTTGGATAATTGTGATCGGTTGAGTCAGTCTTTGTATGGGAAGGATTTGATGCGTCGGGTGTTTTGAAAAATAACTTTAACATTAACAAAAGAGTAGAAACGATTAACACAAGATTTAAGACGCTTAGTAATGAGGTTGCTATGGAGACCTATATAAGGTAATAAAATAATAACATCTTTCTTGGGGACCGTTGCAACGGGTTCTTTTGGCTTATTCTTGTTCTTGTTCAGGACATCATTGATATTAAAAGTGATGATGCCCTGAGGGTAGCCATTTTGCAGCAAAAGCCTTTTGAGATCCTCGACAGCGGATTGTAACAATGAAGCGGTGGACCTTTACAGACAGTTTCCGTTTGAAACGTCTTAAATTTCTATTGATTGCAGTTGTTTTCTGTCTAGGTTCCAGACCCCATTTATACAGTATAAATAGCTTTTCAAAAATTTGTAACCGTTATTCTTTTGAAAATGTATGTTCAGTTGACTAGCATACGAAACGTCAAGATTATAAAATGAAAGTTTTCAATATGTTTATTACCGCTGTTTGTTTTGTGCTACGTGTTTGCGAAAATAGGGACTCCGAGATGCGATGGCTGTAAGACGCGGCTGCAAGTAAATTTTCAAAGAGGTGACATATTGCGCATGCTCACGCTGTCGTAATGATTGCATCACGTCGTGTCGAGAATGTGGGTTTGGCAATTTTGACGTTCTGTACAAAATGTGAGTATATTCCTTCCAGTGCTATAATTAACTGATGATATATTCCTCTAAACGTGAAAAATTAGCAATCTAGGATCATTGGACGTAATTTCTGGCGACATTTTCGATCGCAGAGATGGAAGGATTTTGATTTTTTAAATTTCTTTCACGTGTACGAAGCTTATAGAATGGCAGCGCCTTCAAGCAAGGCTTGCAAGTAAAGTCACGAGCTACAACTACAAATAGTGAATGCAGGAGTCTTCTGTATATTTTCCTCGTATCTTGTCCCGTAGCATTTCTCGGTTTATTGCGTTCACCTGCTGCTAAACTAACTCATTAAAGCTTGAATTATCTGATTCAATTTTATTAAACTTTGTGTCTTTTTATACCTTCCTTTTAGTTCAGTAATGTTTTGGACATTCGTACTCTTACTGCGTCAAGAAGCAACAGAATTTCCCTGTTTTCCACTCGGAAATCGGCTTTACATTCGGCTGGGTCTTAATTCGCGAGGGAGAACTTTTCATACGCCGAGTGAGGAAAAGGAAGATTGCTCGGCCTGTATGCTTCATAAAGCAGAACAAACTCTTCTTCGAATTTGATACTGACTGCTGTCCCTTTTGTAAACTGCAAGCATGCGCAGTATGACATTTTGCAAGTCGACCGCTGTTCGAATGAACCGTTTAGCACATATTGCGTATATTGCGTATTTTACAAATTGATATTGTGTATATTGCGTATTTTACAGATCGTCATTTTGGAATATTGCGTGTTTTGCGTATTTTACAAATTGACTTCGGATAATATTGCGTATATTGCGTACATTGCGTTGCATATATTGCGTAATATTGCGTTGCGTATTTTACAACAAGCCACAGGAGAGATGGAGTTCCCAATTCCCTTCTCTAGAGGCACGGATCATGTGAAGTAGTAACTCGATCATCTCTATATAGGACATCCAGAATGCTGAAAGGGGGCCATTGGTATTCCGGAGATGAAGAGTGTATTTAGCAAAAAGGTCCGAAAAACGCTGGAAAACTCGGCTCTTGAAAACCTCATCGTGTATTTCTTTACACAGTTCATCAGCTAGGGTACCAATTTCATCAAGGCATGTTTGTACTTGACGACTGTCCGCTGGGTATGACTCGTTAAGCCAAGGATAAAATCCTTCCAATGCCACCCTCATGAATGCTTCGTAAGCCAGTTTATGCACACGAACACCCTTGTTATAGTTTCGGCCCTCCAGAACTGCAGACACGGAGCCCTCAGCCACTACCCCAGCTTCAATGAATAAGTCCTTTAGACCAGCATGCTGGAACCTTTTACCGATGATAGAGATTAATGTACCAAGGGCATGAAAAGTACCAAGACGAAGAACTATGGGTTTGAACTTCTCATACTCCTTGCACTTCACCTCAAACGCCTTGGCATAGATGGCCTGATCGAAAACACATATGATGCTTTTCAGATGGAGCGAGCGCATGATAGTGAGTGATCTGTTGAGGGCTTCGTTGACAGTGGAAACATCAGTGACTGGTGCATTAATGGTCGGCAAATAACCTACATTATTGGGAATGATGGCGTCTTTGTCGTGAACCGTGATGTTAAACCTAGTCCAGCTGCTGACCTTTTGTTGATGGGCTGCATAATGCAGACGAGCAAGGATGAACAGACTATTCTTCTTTGTAAATTCTTTAAGAATTGTTTCGCCATCAACGTCCTTCACTTTTCTTGGCAGGGGCCCAACTCGCTTGCCGACATTGTAGATTGTGAGACTCTCCTCTGGAGCAGAGAAGGATCTTTTCTTTGTCTTTTCCACCTTGGGGACCACAATTTTCTGGGCCGTAAGTAACAGGCGGAACGGTGATACCATTAACCCGAAGCGATGTACCACTTCCGCACAGGGTTCCTTCGAGCCTATCAATGTTGTCAAAGGCGAGGACAGTATTTGTACCTGGGTATATGTTGCTTGGGAGAGGGGCGCCATCTTCAGGTGTCATGGCAAGCTTTTGTAGGCACAGGGCTGTATCAACCTCTTCGAGCTGAGAATATGATATACCATGCCCAAGACGGTTTAGAATCTGTATAAGCTCAACGTTACCTGAAATAGATAGAGGGTTTAACCGTGAATAAATTGCAGCCAGTTGTAAAAACATTTATAATGTTTTTTTAATAATGAAATACCTGTTAGCGATTTGACTGCCGAGGGTAACAGAATGTGTTTTGCAGGCTTGTATCGACCACAGGTTATACCAAACATGAGGTCTTGGGCAACAGAACTGCAAAGCAAGGTCATGCGTTCACCGAGCTCTTGATCATCGCCACCCAGAACGTACTGAAGAAAGGTTGTCACTATAGTTGGAGCACCACTGTTTTCCCGGGTGATATCTGGAGGGATCTGGGGGCCACTCTTGTTTAGCGCAGTGTTGCTTTACAGACTGCCTAATCTCACTAGCTACGTCTTTTAAACTTTCGCCAATGTGTGAACGAGAGGCCCTTAAAACGTTTACTTCCTTTTGTAGGCGATGATTTGATAAAACTAGCTGATCCCGTGTGAGGCTATCTGGGTAGACGATAACTTTGTTAGATTCATTTTGAATCAAGTGTAAAGAATTTCCAAATTAAACACTAAGTTTTCTTCTTATGTGAGTTATTGTTGACAGCTTGATTTCTGTTACCCCAGATTTCAACATCCAGCCTCTAAGCATATCACTTAATTGTGCAAGCTCTATTATATTATTGCTCTGAAATAATTCATTCCTTATATAATCGCATAATCTAGAAAATGCGTTGAGCTCGGCTTCAGTATAACTATCAGGAAGTTCTTCAGTGTCTGGTGTATTCACAGATTTGATCTTTGCCCTCGTATAATTCTTGTAGCAGGAATGGTGCCAGTGAGCTTCGGCTGCAACCAGCTCTCGGCTTGCCAGAGCCAGGATTCTCTTGTCATGTTTTATTTCTGCTGCTTTTCTCACTGTGTCATCGACTCTGAGTTGTCTGGCTTGTATTAAGCCTTCCCTTGATTTTGAACCTTTAACAAACTTCTCTTTCTTTTCACAGAAGATGCACTGTTTCTCGTACACCCGGGAGCTGGAAGTACTTGGCTTTCCTTAAATAAATTGGTGTTTTTATAATTTTATTAACAATTTTACTTTTCATAATAGAATACAAACAAGATATTAATATAGATAACTATAACTATAACTAAAACTCTGCCATACTGAAACTTTTCTTTCCATACACAACTAGCTACTTTATGATTATCTTATTTGTTTAAGATTCTTTCTTTTTTATTTAGCCGAACAAGCATCTTACCTTGTCTTGTAGATGATCTCCTCTCTAGATGACTCATCTCTACCTCCACCTCCTTCTCTTTTTCATCATTCTTACTCTTTTTAATTCGATCTAAGTCATGTTTATGTGTAAACGTGCTTCGACATTTGCGATGGTAAAATACTCCATTCGGGATTTGGTCATCAGCAACCTGTACACTAAGAATGCCTTCGTGATCTCGGATTTCACCAGCTTTTTGCAACGTTTTCCATGAGTCAAGAGAATTTGGACTGATTAACGTTGTGTTGTCATCAGTACAATGTATTATGCAATAAGGCTCAGTTCTTTGTCTTTTACGAGGTATGCTTGAATCCATCTTTCCATCGTTCACATCTTTGAGGACTGTATTTACCACAAAAACAAGATGGCTTCCTTGTAAATTTGTACCCAGTCTCTTTCAAGAGTAACGCCATAGGGTCACCATACCGGTGAAAAATCGCTTGATGATAAATCATGCATCTGAAATAACACTTCTTATTTTATATTTTACTGCTTTTCATATGTTATAAAATGTAGTTTTGAATCACATAACAGAAAGAAGCAAAAAATATAAAAACAAATAAGGAAAATAGACAAAATTTGAGGTGGTTTTATAACCGCGACCGGAAGTGACGTCACTGTCACGTGACTATTAATCCTTAAAAGTGACAAAATACTTTACAGACATTATATCTTATCTATGCCTGCTTTATTTTTATGCAGAATCTACAGAATTACTTGCTAAAAGCCGCATTTGAGTATATTATCAATTTATGCTAATTATGCAAAATTCAAGGTCACGTGACTCCCTTAAGCTACTCCTACAACATTTCGATCATATATTTTTGAAATCTACACATGATAAGCTTTAATTTGCTATATGGTGGCCTTCCTCCCCCCGAGTGGTAACGATCCGCCATTTTTAGCCACTTGGCCCATGAACTATGAAGTTTGAAGGTTGCTAAGAATGCTTTCACGACAAGGAACATTTTTAGTCGATGCCGATCGCTGGGAACCATGTCCTTGTTCCCAGTTCAATCCCAGTACCCTCGCCTAACAGCTGTACGCGGACGTATTCTGACCGTCACTTTGTCTCTGCTGACGAAGTAGCGGAGACAAAGCAGCAGCCAAAAGATAAGGTCGCATTTTTCCACTAGGGGTAGTCTTATTACATCTTCTCGTGGCATTCAATCGTAAATCCATTTATTAAAAAAATAATAAAATCCAAATAATTTTTGAGAAGCGACCAGCATCCGCAGCCGATAGAGCAATAGTCACGCTGCTTGCTCCACGCTGATTGGATGCATTCTTTAGCATTGTCCAATCAGCGTGGAGTAACAGCGTGACTGCGGAGGCTTTGAGAATGTCACAAATGGGAAGTCAGCGTAAAACGATTTTCAAGGAGCTTTTGAACATTTAACAAGCAGATTCGACAGTTTAACGGAGGAACATTTCATTGAATATCAAAACAATTAATCATGACGTGATGCAGTCATGGTCAACGGCCGTGAATACTCGATGAAAGGTTTCACATGAGTGAACAGTTGATTGTGTCGACCTTGGTACAGTTTTGAAGTCCCGCATTAATTAGCCTTTGGCAAAATACTATAATCTAGTGAATTCTGTGCGGCATAATCAGAGGAGTTATCAAATATACTTTTGCCGAGTACAAACACCTTTGAAAGAATTCTACATGATTAACTCGGTCGCACACAACAAAGCGTGTGCTTCGCATGTCGAGTATTTTTTCTAGTATTCTTACTGGCTATCTGCACTGCTGCTGCGGTAAAACTTGTCCCAGAATCTTCAAGATTTAAAAGTTCACCCGAACTTCCGTGATTTTGCGTCGCATGAACTTCTTGAAGTTTTAAAATTCAAAAATGAGGTGAGACATTCTTAGTCTACTTGCTCCTTGTGATCGCTTGTTTATAAAATAAAGCAGTTTTTAATAGGATTCCGAACAGCGATTTTTTTTTTAACACGCTTGTGTTACCCGTTTGCCAACTGTTTACTTTCACCCATTTAGGAAAAACCGTTAGTGATCGTTTGTGCTTTCCAGGTCACAGTTTATTAACAGGCGTTACATCAAGTAAATTGCAATTGAGCTAACAATATAACTACTGAACAATTAACTTTTATTACTGATCTTAATAGTTCCATCGCAATGTTGCAATT